>JAGYYJ010002026.1:0-83981 GCA_019671005.1 Hibiscus mutabilis
TTTATTTACTTTATTTGTTTTGCATCCATGAAATTGAGGAAAGAGGAAAAAAATACCCTTGAAAATCCTTGCATTTTTTTTTACTTTCTTGTATTTCTGGAAAAACTGGACTGATAACTAATGGTTGATGTTCTTACATATTTTGGGTTTTATACCCCTATCTATTCTCTGATGACATTGGTAGATAGGAAAAAAGTACATATTTTGCATATATTTTTTTCTGACAAATCTCTGTTTTTTGCTTTTGATTTCGGCACATCCCTGAGCGGTGGTTGGAACCGGTGAAGGAAGCATGGTGGAAGAAGTATAGTGGAGATGTCGTCTCGGCTGGCCTCGTTCTTGGCCGTTGGATCAGATCTGATCCAACGGCTGAGATAGTTCGATGACGGGTGGCCCAGATGAAATCTTGAAACTGGTGGGATTACGTGAGATGGTGCCACGTGGTGCACGGCAGTCAAAGGGTCAGAGGCGTGAGATGCACGCGCCCTTAGGAGGCTGAACGGTCTTTGCGTGGACCACGCGCGGCAGCTGAATGATCTCTCTTCTTTCAATCGTAGCCGTTGGATCAAGATTTGATCCAACGGCCCAGGATCGGCTGCGCACAATAAAGAGAGGGTATTAGGGTTATTAAATCTGATATGGATTAGGGTTTTAGGCCATTGGGTTAGGGTTTGGGCCGAACTGCCTTGTAAAATTTTTAGGTTTTGTAATTTATAATGGACTTAGACAGTTAAATTTTTTTAGGTTTTAATACAATTTGGGTTCTGTTTTATTTAAATTATGTTTTTACACAGCTCAATAATAATATTCATAATAATAATTATAATAATACCGCATACGTATACACACACAAGCACACACACATATATATAACCTAAGCGTACACATGCACAATACCACCTATAACATACATAATTAATATAACATACTAACTTATATATATATATATATATATATTGGTCTAATCACACATACTTAATATGACTATGCACACATTGACATATATACAAACAATACACACATAGCACACATGCACCACATAACATACTATACATGCATTTACATCATATCACACATATATTACATGCATATTAATAACACACATGCTCGTATGTAAACATGCACTAACAATACTAATTAACCATTATATTAGTATATTAAAATATCAATAAAAACAGATAAAAATGAGTGGTTACAGTTGCCCCTCTTTGCTTGTTCTTGTGAAACGAGAACACAGCAAAGACCAAAAGCACTCATTTTTATCCGACTTCCATGTTTTTAGCTTCGGAATCACATGTTCTTCTGGAATTCTCCACTTTTCTTCAGTCGAATCTTCAGGCTCATAAGTTCTCCCTATATAGAACTTTTTCACCTTTTGTTCTTCTTTGAGATTCTGGAGTTAGGGTTCTTCCTATATGGAGCCTTTCACTGGGGGCTCGAAAATGTAGGTTTCTCCTTTATATAACCTTTATCTTTGATTTTTTTTCTTTTTTCTCTTTTTTCTTTTTTTTCGCTCTTTTTCTGCTCCTTTTTTTCTTCTTTTTCTTTTCTCTCTTTTTTCTTTCTTTTTTTCTTTTTTTTACAAGGCTGTTGATATCTTTGGACTCATGCTACTAAAGCTGCCGCATCATGCCTGAAGGACTTATTGATGGCCCGAAGGACTTATCACCATGCTCGAAAGACTTACTGGTGGACCGAAGGTCTTACCATTATGCCCGAAGGACTTACTGATGGCCTGAAAGACTTAACATCTGGCTCTACGCTACTCCGGCTACCGTCGTCTGGCTTCACGCTACTATGGCTACCACATCATGCCCGAAGGACTTACTGAAGGACTTATCACCATGCTCGAAAGACTTAATGGTGGCCCGAATGACTTAACACCGTACCCGAAGGACTTACCGATGACCTGAAGGATTTAACATCTGGCTTCACGCTACTATGGCTACCGTCGTCTGGCCTCACGCTACTATGGTTGTCGTATCATGCCCGAAGGACTTACTAATAGCCCGAAAGACTTATCACCATGCTCGAAAGACTTAATGATGGCCCGAATAACTTAACACCATGCCCGAAGGACTTACTGATGGCCCGAAGGATTTAACATCTGGCTTCACGCTATTATGGCTACCGTCGTCTGGCCTCACGCTACTATGGCTGCCGCATCATACCCGAAGAACTTACTGATGGCCTGAAGGGCTTATCACCATGCTCGAAAGACTTAATGGTGGCCCGAAGGACTTAACACCGTGCCCGAATGACTTACTGATGACCCGATGCAAATGTCTAACATGCACTCCTTATTTTTTTTCTCAAGAAACTCTAGTTCTTTTTCATCCATCTTGTCTTGGACCAACTGCTTGAATTCTAAGCAACGTTCAATCTCGTGTCGTCTCTCTTTGTGATACTCACAATACAATCCATCTTCAATTTCTTGATCTTGGGTTTCTCCTTCTAACATCCCAACTACCACCATTTAAGCCCATACCCACCTCATGGGTGCTTTGACCTCAGCAACATGTTTCTTAACCCTCTTGTTTTCCTCCTCTATGATTGCATTAAATCCTATTTTCTGGTGATTTGGTAGAGGATTTCTCTTATCTTCTGACGTATCGAACGACAACATTCAAGACTTTCTTAAATCATCTACCACTCTCTTGAATGCGGTGCAGTTCTCAATGGTGTGCCCCCTAAATCCTACATGATACTCGCATTATGCATTCTCATCGTACCATGCTGGATATGGTGGTAAAAAATGAGGAACATGTCTTGCCATCACCATTTGGGATTTAACTAATTCAGCAAACAATATACGTCATTGGAATTGGAGGGAAATAGGATTTTGAGTTCCCTTGATATCTTCGTTCTTCTTTCGGTGGGTTTGTAATTGCTGGAGCTGCAGTCGAGAAATTGGGCTTGTTAAAGACCACACCTTTTGAATAATTGGGATTATGAACATTTTTGGTATTGACTTCGTTTTCTCTCTTTTTATAGGGTTTCTTTCTTTCTCTATTATCAAGCTTTCCGTTTTTGATAGCAGTCAAAATCAGTTCTCCATTCATTAACATATCTGTAAAGCTCTTAGTTGCATGATTGAGCATGTGGTCATAGAATGAACCTTCTAATGTCTCCACGAGCATTGGGGTAACTTCATTCTCTAGTAATGGTGGCTGAACTTGAGCAGCTATATCCCTTCATCTCTACATATATTGGCAGAAACTCTCATGATGTTTTTGTTCCATCCCTTGCAGGACCAGTCGGGTTAGAACCATGTCTAAGACATGCTTGTATTGCTCGCTAAAAGCTCTGGATAAATCCTTCCATGATCTGATGTTAACCCAGCTTAGTTGCGTGTACCAGCGTGTAACTGGCCCTACTAGACTGTCTTGGAAGCAATGAATGAGCAGCTTCTCATTCTTAAGGTACATCGACATCTTTCTACAATATATAGTTAGATGTGCTAACGGGCATATAGTTCCATTGTACTTCTCAAAATCTAGAATTTTGAATTTTGAGGTACTACAAAGTCTGTCACAAGACTTAGATCTTTGGCATCCAAACCACCATGAATATTCCCTTCTTGGAAAGACTTAATCATTCCTTCTAACTTCTCATAACGGTCTTCCCATTACTTCTCAGTTTTAGCCTTATCGGCAATCTCATCCAGGTCGGGTACTTTATAGTTGTAAGTTCCTTCTGTATTAGCCTTAAACTCATTCCGGATGGAGGACTCAGCAAAATGAGGAGTTAGCTTAGCCTTTGGTGTTGAAGCTTCCTTTCGTATTCCATGATAAGTGAAAGTCATTCCCTGGAATCGGGGCAGAACATTGGTTTTCTCTCCAACTTCTGTTGCATCTGGGCCCTTGAATCCTAGCATTGCCGCAATTGAGCTAACTGTCTTCTGGTGAACTAATTTCATTTGTTGTTTTAGGTCCATTTCCAGCATGTCTAACTTGTCTTGGGTGTTTTTGTGACTAGTTTCCAAGGTCGCCACTCTATCTTCCATCGCTCTGGCTTGGGACAGGGTACCGTACTTGTGAGTTGTTTTTGCTATTTCGAATTTCTATCATGTTTTTATTTAAGTTAGATTCTTATTATGTCATGGATGCATGCACAGATGTAAACACACAAATGCAAAGTAAAGCAACAAAACAAAAAATGCAATGCAAATGAATGAATGCAAGCGAATGGCCATCAATTCTATAAAATATCTGCTCAAGAAACAACTCTTTATTGAATATGAAAATGTCCTTATTACATCAAAGTTTTTCTACAAATACTTTTATGCACGAATTCCTAATTCCTTGATTTATTCGATAAGCCACATAAGTCTTGGCCCAACCTCTCATACTGGTTTAATGTACTAACAAAGGGCTGCAGCTTCAGTGGCTAACATCGTAACATGTCGAGCCACATCCTAAACCTGAGTCATGACAGTCCTGTCAAACTCATCCCGCTCTTAGAATCTTCTGGCATTATCTCTAAGATGGGTGAACTAGTAATCATTTCCTCCATCAGCTATATCTTCAAGGACCAAGATCTTAGTTTTATACTCTTGAATGATATTATACATTTCGTCCACTTGCTCTCTCAAGGAGTCATTCTCATTTAGGCTGGCCTGAAGTTCTGTGTATGAGTGACGGTTCTGAAATTCATGCAGCGAATGATTCAAATCCTTTATCATGGCTTGCAACTCAGCAACACAAGCCTGGCTTTGCTTCAGCTTCTCACTAGTCTTGTCATATTTTGTCTGTAACTCAAATAAACGGATCTTGTTGTCGTGGGCCTTCATTTTCCATATAGCCACACTTTCTTTCCCTTTTTCAAGAACCCGTTTGCCATTTCCATTTTCAGTTGCCAGCTTAACCTTTGTCTTTTCTTCAGCAAGGGCTCGTCTGTACTTCTCGCTTTCCACGCTTTTTCTCCTTTCCTACAGCATGCTCGATTTCTTATTTCCATTATTCTAGGGTTTTTCTCAAATCAACATTTCAGACAGTAGTCTAAAACTTGAGGAAATCAACCCTTTAGACTTCAAACTTCCTTTCTAAGTGTTCATACAGTTTTATCACTCACTTCGTCTCCCTTTATACTTTTCTACGTCAAGGCTTGAGTCAAATATATCTCGTTGGTTCTTCTCTCGCAGGGCTTCTATTTCCAACATGGCCCTTCCCAGCTCTTCTCTTAATATGTCAGCTTCTGTAGGGACTACCTTCAAGTGCTCCTCTAAAGACTTAGCCTGCCCAGGTGTAGGTGCTATGACTCTGTCATTCACTCTTACACGTCTCTGAATATCGTAATAGGAGGTGTACATGCAATGTTTATCAGACTCTAACTCCATATGATAGCAATGATTACATGCATCACTGATCGTTTGAACCTTCTGTCTGAACTCTCTTTGGAAATCAAATTCTAATGAGCCAAGACCAGTAGTGAATGGGATAAACTGCCGAGACCCAAACTGACGAGATACCAGCAAAGTTGCACATCCAATTCCTCCCTAGAGACCTAGCAGCATTAAGAAGCTGAATTCCCTACACTTGTACAAAAGCTTAGTATGACCCGTCCAAGGAACCCTCCATTTGATGTCTTTGTCGCGGCTGTCTTAAAATTTTAATCCACTTACTTTTCTTAGAAACTGACCATTCTTTTGCTAGGAACTCACGAAGAGGAGAGAAATTTTGAGGAAATACATTTGATAAGGCCAATGTTAGGCATTTCCAGAAGTGACTAAGAGCCCAGACTTGTAAAAGCGAAAGCACATCCTCCAAAACGAACACCTTCAATTTTTCGAAAAGCATTAAGGGAAATGAAGGTTTCAGCAAGTACAGCTGGCACTGGATTGACTCCTCTCTTTAGCTGTTCAAGGAAATCAAGTAATGCCACATCAATGTTCCCTAGAACTTTTGGAAAATGACTAAACCATAAATTGCAATGGCTAGGAGATCAACTCTCTTATCTCTATTGGGGTGAATCGAAATTAAATTTTTGATGCTTGACCAAGGAAAATTAAAGTTGCCTCCTCTCTTCCATATCAACCCATTGACTCAACCATTACTCATACCGGCGAGAGCTTGGAGCCTTGAGTGCGGCTCCTTGTTTTTAGGAGGTTTGGCATAGACCCAAATCTTCTTTACCTTGCGCAATTTGAATAGAGCTGAGTATTCTTCAAACGTGGGCATCATATCATCTCTATTGAAAGTGAAGCAACAATACCCGGGATTCCAGAACTAAACCAGGGCTTTGAGAAATGGCTCGTCTACCTTCATCGTAAGGGGGATATACTATATCATCGTAGACTTCATGGAACAACTGCTTAGTCTCGTAATCACAATGCTCTCAAATTTCCTGCAACTCTTGCATGTTATTCTATTTGATACTGATATGGGCATATTTTGAAGTCTCTATCTTATGATCAATTGCTAGACTGTCCCCAAATGTTCGCTGATTAACCTCAGACAAATGTCGCACTTTTGCATTTTCATCTTCACTTTTCAGGATCCTTCCATCCATGACGAGAGCTTTTCAAAGTTGAGCAATTTTTTTTGAGAATCAACCCCTTCTGATATGGAATTATGTTGCATGAATGAAATATGCAAAACAACAAAACAAGAAAGAAAATGATTAGAAATAAGAAAAAACAAAGAGACCAAAATGATTTCACGAACAATTCTGGGCAGCACATTCCTACACCCCAGGATATGTCTCCACGAATTATTCACAACAGTTTTGACCAGACTCAAAACCCTAGGTTTTCCGCATGACTCTATTGGGGTAGGCTCTAAATTCTTAAACTTGGTTAGGTTCTAAAAGGTACTCGAGCTATCTTTGTTGTCCTCTACTAAGGGTAGCAAAGCCCATGGTTCTCACCCATTATAGGCTTCAAACGAACAAGGTTCAACTCACGAGGACTCACTTCTTATGTCTTCTCGAATGATCAGTATCCTTACGAAGACATGAGGCATATGAACCCCGAAGGTACTTGCTAGGCTCATACGGAGAATGAATATTCTGACATGAGCGAACATGTTCCCCTCACTTAACAATTTGGTGAAGCTTGGGAGTAGAGCTTTTTGCAACAATTTTAAAGTGCTTAAAATGGAATTACATTCATTAAGTGGACGAATAGATTGAAACCTTTGTGAACTTGCAAATTCCTTTTCTAAAACATTTTTGAAAATAATTTGTGGCCTGGCCCTCTTTTGTTTTTTAAAAAACAAAATTTCCCCAGCGGAGTCGCCAAGCTGTCGCAACCATTTTTAAGAAGGTTTTGACGTTATTTGGAAAACATAAGAAAACATGGAGTCGCCAACAATCTTTTTTAAAAAAGTGTGATTGGATCACTTTTAAAACAAGGGTTATTTTAATAAAACATTTTATTTATTAAAACAACAATTTTGGTTCACGAAAACAACAGAAAACAAGTTCAGGGGTCGGTTACGTGTGGGGAAGGGTTAGCACCCCCACAACGCCCAAAAATTAGTACCTAATTAATTTCAAAAAAAAAGTGTTTTGAAAACTAGAATTTGCAAGTTCAGAAGATTTAGCTTTATTTGTCCGCTAAGTGAATGTAAATCTATTTTAACGGCCTTATCGCCTGGGAAATGAACTTTAATCACCGCCAACACTCATGGGGCTAACCCGTCATTCCTGCTTGATAAGACACAATATTAATTAAGTTTTCACTTTTTAAACAAACCAAAGAAAATATTAAGTGTGTTAACGTTTTTTAGAATTAACCTACTTGGTGATTAAACCTAAAGATATATCTACATTCATTTTAAACTATTAAGGTTATAATATTTTAAGCGTATTTTATTAAAAGCACGAAGGAAATCTTATTGCACACATGTTTCTATTCTAAGAAATTTAGAACCTAGCCCTAGGCTTTTAGCACATAAACACATATTCACAAATAGAAAAATAAGGAAATAAATAAATTGCTTAAATTAAATGAATAGAGAAATAAATTTAAAATAAAGAAATGGATAATTTGTTTTTAAAAATAAATTTCGGTTAATGACTAAGTTTAAAGAAAAATGAAACACGAGGGCTAATTTAGAAGCAATTAAAAATTTGGTGCCGAATTTAAAAAGAAAAGGACGAAATTGCAAAGCTTGAAAACTGGAGAGCCACGATGCAAGACCCGGCAAAGAATAGCGTGGGTTAAAACCAGGTATGGTTCGGGTCAACGGGTTGGTATTTAAGCAAAATTTCATAAACATAAACTCATTTTTATCACCTTCCCCAAATGGGTTAAACCGGCTCTCGTTTTTCTCTGAAATGTTCTTCACCACCGCCCTGTTTCTATAAAAAGATAGAGGTGTCCACCATGACGGCCGCCTTCCACCAGCGTCAGCCGCCATTGTCAGCCAAGGTAAACCCAGAAAAAACTTCTCTTCTCAACTTAATTCGTTTCTTTTAAAGACAATTTCCCCTTTTAAAAACTGACTTTTCAAATCGAAATAACCTCTTCTCTTTTCTATTTTTCCAGATTTTGGCGAGCCTCAAATCATCTATTGGTCATTAGAACTTCACCGGAATCATCATGCATGGACGTATTCTTCATTGTAAAGGTAAAAAATGTAATCCCTTTCTTTATTTCAAAACTTTGAATATAAAAAGAAATTACCAAAAACGAACAATTTGCTTATTTATTCCTTTGAAACTTCGATTACAATTGCTTTGCCTGGAAATCTGAATACTTTTTGTATTCTTTGTGTTTTTGTGAATCAATTCGTGGTGGTGTTACATGCATTTTACAGTGCTATTTATAGTTACAACAATGCTTGAATTCCAAGGATGAATCCCTAATTATCATCTAAATGGCTTCTATCTTGGCTCCAATTTTAGGCCTATTTGTTGTTGACTCGTGATTCCCCTCTGTTTTGAATCCGATTTAGCTTGATTCTTGCCTCGGCTTTGATTTAGGGATTAGCCTTTCCTATTTTGCTTCTGATTTGGTTCTAGCTAGGGCTTCGATTTAGGCTTCAATTCCCTTTCTTTGATCTGATGCTAATTTTCCTTTTGTTTTTGTCTCTGATAATCTTCAAATGGCAATAATACCACCGGCGTGAGTAATTGGAGCGACGAGAGCCGGCCTGAATTTTGCTGAGGAAGTTGAAACGTCCACTAGAAGCTGAAAGGGCATGCGCGTGGCCGCCACGCTCGAGTGATGATCCAAGTGATTAGCTTCTGGAGCAATCCGGACCATTTGCTGATTTCTAGATCCAACAGTAATAGATATACAACGCATGGTCTTCTTCAGCTGGCCTGATCTGTGCTCCACGTGTATCCCATGTGCAAACTGTGTTGATCTGTGCATGATTAAGAAGGGTTAGGGCCCTTGGGGCTTTAGTTTTAAAACCAGGCCGAATAGGCCTTTGTAATTTAACTAAAAAACAGGCCAAGCAGGCCCTAATGTAATAGACTCTATGATATTATTCTATAATGGACTCTAGGTGTTCATTTTTTGTAATGGACTCTATATTATTATTTTTGTAATGGACCAGACTCTTATTTGTAAAAACAAAGGGTCTAAAATGAAATAAGTTATTATTTGTTTTTTAAATGACCTGTTTCTATTTGTTTAATCAACAATACAATAAACCCTAACTTAGAACCAATAACTGTACATATAAAAGAACCAAAAAAGGCAAACTCACTAAATGTAATGTTACACTATTCTACTAATGCACATATGGATCATGCTATTAAACCATACACCATACTTAAACTAAGATATTGATACAAAAAAACAAGGAAAGAAAGTTAGGTGAAAATTTAGTGACAACAGATTGTCAGAGCAGGAAAATAATAAGTGCTTCAGACAAAATTTAAGAAGATCCAGCTAAGACAGATAGATTTGAAAAGAGCAGTCTCAAGAGATGAAATTCCTTTGTAATAGAAGTAGAAAACTCAATGAAAAGACAAGAGATTAGAGCCTATCCGAGTGGTCCTTAATGGTCACAATTCATGCATCATATGGTTAGACATCTATAAGATATGAGCATGCTAATTCTCCTTGAAAACATTTGTGCATATTTTGACAAGAATTTGCAAAGATCCAGTAAATGACAAACAAGGATTTCAATCCACAACTTCAAAAATTGAAGAAGTAAATTCAGTAAAGAAGCAAGATATTAACCTGCCAAAAGAGGCAGATATCAACAAGACGTCAACCCATTAGAAGAAGCAGATTTCAGCAAGACATCAACCCGTTAGAGAAGGCGGATTTCAGCAAGATATCAACCCATTTGAAGAGGTGGATTTCAACAAAGTTTACCAGTTCGTTTGCAGAGGCAGATTTCGACAAGATTTTCTGATTGTATGTACAAGACAGATAGTGCATTGCAATCTTAAATCCTTCAGGTCATTAGTAAGTCTTTCGGGCATGATGTTAAATTCATCGGGTCATCAGTAAGTCATTCGGGCATGATGTTAAGTCCTTCGGGCCATCGCCTTCGGGAGTGATGTGATTGTTTGCACAAAACATATAGTGCATTATAATTTTAAATCCTTTGGGTTATCAGTAAGTTCTTCGGGCATGATGTAAGTCCTTCGGACCATCACATTCGGGATTGATGTGATTGTTTGCACAGGAAAGAAATTGTATTACAATTCTAAAGCCTTTAGGTCATCAGTAAGTCCTTCGGGCATGATGTTAAAATCTTTTGGGTCGACGCCTTCAGAAATGATGAGAACTTCTTAGATGGCGTCACAATAAGACAGTTGGGGCATAATATTGACAAATATGTTAATCTTTTGGGACCTTAGCTTCAAAAAAAGAGAAAAAGAAGAAGAAAGAAAAAGAAGAGAAAGAAAAACAAAATGGTTCATGGATGGAAGCACGAAAATGATCAGCTTCGGGCATAAATAAGGAAGATTCATAGTTTAATTGATCAAAAGTTTTAGTGTTTCTTGTTGAAACTTAACTTTTGCAGGTCATATGTACGTTCCAAACATTAAAGAAAGATCGATCAACAGAGGAAGAGAAAACAATAGACCTTATGTGACTTCCAAATTGAAAGATGGAGATGCCTTTGACAAAAAAGCAGTGACTCTAAAGATCTCAGTTCTTCAAGATGGGAATTGAAGAAGTTTCATACTACTCCAATTTGATTTCTTATTAATTGATGATATTTCTTTTTGCAGGTTCGGTTCTTTTTCCTAGAGGCGGATCTCAAGACATTCTATTTGCAGAGGCAGATTTCAAGATATTTCGTTTACAAATGCGGATCTCAAGATATTTTGTTTACATAGGCAGATTTCAATAAATCTTTCTTTCACAGAGATGGACCATAAAAATGAATTATATCAGTCACATACATTCCAAATGCAAAATTGATCAATGGAGAAACAAAAGAGATGAGATGTTCCCTGGAATATTGATGAATTTTCATTTATAGTAAAGGATTAAGGGTTCCTAATAAGAAGAACTCGCTAAGAGATGGACCAGTAAAAGACTGAGGAATGAAAAAGAAGAACTTCAAACCTCAGAAAATGAAGAATTTCAAGGAGCAATACCAGACTTCAGAAGATGAAAATTTTCATAAAGAGAAGAACAAATTCAGACTCTTTGGTTTAGTAGAAGATTGGAGGATTTCATAATTAGAAGAACAACTTTGAGCTTTGGTTCAACACTTCCAAGAAGAATAAATGACGTTCATAATAAGAAGAATCGGTTCAGAATTAACAGATAGCTTATGTAGAAAGATTGTCAAGTTCATAAGAGCTTGTTCAAGATTCAAATGAGACAAAAGTTTTAGCGGCACTTGTCGGAGGAGCATTCAAAGTTTTATTCGTATTCTTTTATATGATTAATACTGAAATATTAATGATAGTTTCAACTTTTGCATGTCATATTAACATTCTCAAGAAGAACGAAGGGTTCCTAATGAGGAGAGCTCATTTGTTCAACATTTTGCAGAAATAATGATCAATATCTCAAGAAGACTGAGGAACTCCCAATGAGAAGAGTTCACCCCAGGACTCCCAATGAGAAGAGTTTACCCAGTGAAGATAGAATTCTTAATGTGAAGAGTTCATCCCAGTGAAGATAGAGTTCCTTAATGAGATGAGCTAGTTCAGACCTTACGGTTACCCTTGACAGGCGATTGGGAGGTTTCAAATGAGAAGAACTTGTTCAAGCTTCTAGAAGGGAGGAAGGAAAGAAAGTCCGTAAGAATAAGACCTTGTAGGTCAGAGCAACAGCTGACAAGTTCGGACAAAATTCGTGTCTTTTCAGTCTTTGCCCTATTCATGTTCCACCGCAAAGAGCAAAGAAGGGCGCTGTAATACCCTAATTTTGTCCTGGTACCCTAATATATATGTATATCTCTATAAGTATAACCAAATGATAAATAAATAAATAGAACCTTTAAATAAAATCCATAAATCCCAAAATTGCTTTATAGTCCAAAATACATTTCAAATGTCCATTTTTACATTCTATACCTAAAGCCCAAGTTACATTTTACAAGGCCTAAACTTTATTTTTTAACAGCTATTATATAACCCATTTTGGGTAAAAACCGATCAAACAAACACAAATCCAAAGATTTCCCGCCCATTTTATGCCACATGGCAGTCACTGGTTGGTCCATTCGAGTTTCACATGGATCTGTGTTTTCTCCCCGCTAATGTCATGGCTATGATGACATGTGTGACGTCATTTTCCACTTGCTATATAAAGGAGAGAGAGAAAAGTTGTCAGGGGAATTTAATAATCACATGATTAATACCATAAATAAAATAATAAATAATAATAAAATAAGAGAGATGAGGTTGTTACCTTCGAAGCCAAACGCTATCGAGAAGCCGAAGAGACACCAGAGCCGCGAACCGTCGCTGGAGCTAGAGATCGGACACCACTGGAGACACCGCGAACTTCGCCAAAAGGTACACCCTTCCTATCTTTCATTTCCCTGCAAGAAAACACTAAAACGTTAGATTTAAGTAAAAATGGAGAAGAAAACAGTGATGAAAATATAAAAAGAAAGGTTTGAATCAAAGTTTATTTTGTAATGGCTGGGGATCGTGTTTAACGGCGGAGTTGAAGAAGGTTAGGGCTTCGAGTAGATAACCTAAGTCAGGAAGAAGGGTGATTCGATTGAATCGGGCCTTAGAATAGGTTTTAGGTTGAAAAGGGGAAATTTTCAGGTTTTTTGGGTCCGGTAGGTTTCTGGCACGGTGGCTGGAAATCATCTGGCGGCAGCAGACGGTGGCCGGAATTGAACCAGACAACGGCCAGAGCAATGTTGAAGATGATCAGAGTTTGGGACGGTGGCTGGCGAACGGCCAAAGGTTACCGGAGAGTGGCGGTTGTGGATCTAGTGGCGGTAATTACTGCGGAGTTTGGCAGAAAAATATGAAGTTCATCGAGTTCTTCATGAACTCGGGTGAACATTCATCCGAAATGGTGAATTTTGATCCATTTCAAAACTTTTTCTGGGAAATTTGGTGTTCTTGTTCAGAGGATTTTGGGTTAGCTAAGTTAGAGAGTGAGTGGAGAAATGGGAAAGTGACTGAGTTGAACTCGGATATGACCGTTTATAGGGGAACTGATGCGACGTCGTTTTGAGTCGGGTATGGGGAGGATTCGCGCATGGCTATCTGGTCGAGTATAGAGGACCCGCGCCATACTCTTCGGCTTTTAGAGTTCGCGCTATCATGTTTTACTTTGCTTTCAATTTGGTCACTTAAAGCTTGTAAATTGGGCTCCCAGTTTTAATAACAATTCAATTTGGTCCTGATTTCAATTTATTAGTCTTAATTTATTTGTATGTTGCATAATTTTAAAACAAGCATATAATATATTTGTTTAAGAGATTTTAATCACTTAGGAAGTTTATTAAATTAGAGCCTTTTAGGATTAAGTTCTTCAATTAAATTTAATTAATTTGATAAGTGAGATCATTGTAGAAAATAAATGAATATTGAATAGAAACTTTAATGTTCTAAGTTGATTAGTGTCACATTGCAATGTGATGTTAATCAATGGAGCATTTTAGTAGAAAATTTAATATTTCATTTGAACTTAAAAAATGGGAATCACGCATAGTTAGTTTAATCTAATTAAATTGGAATTAGATGTAAATAACTAGAATCATTGATAATTAGGAATATTATTGATTAGGGGCTAAATATGAGTAGTGCCCAATTCTTTAGGTGTTATCACAGAAACCCTAAATTCAATAATATTCATAGTTTTAATTAATTAATTAATTGAAACCCTAATTAGTTTATACTAAAAATTGACAAGAAAATAAATGGACATGCATTAAAAACATTTTGTGTTGAGATACATTTTTAATATAAATTGAAGTATCCTAAAGTAATTGGATGTTTCAAAACTTATATTCGCTAAAAATGTATTTTCTTACAAAATGATATTTCCATTCGAAATGTAAATTCATTTAACGATTAAGGATTCAACTAAATTCAAATTACTGTTCGAAATGTCAAAATGCCACGTGAAATTAATAAGGTACTGATAATGGGCGTTTGTGGGGGTACTAATCCTTCCCCACACGTAACCGACTCCCGAACTCTAATTTTTAAAAGAATCTCTAGTTGTTTTTATGGTGTCCGATCTACCAAAGTGACCGGCGGTGACTCCAAATTGATTTTCAAGAATAATAAAGGAAAATTCGATTTAATACAAAAAAACCTAATTTCAAGATTAAATTAATCAAAATGGGCAAAAACCCTAATTTTCAAAAAGAATCAATCGTCAGGCTATTTTCCATACTTCGGTTTTAAAAATGATCGTGACACTAAAATTTTTGACTTTATTTTCACATTTAAATATTTTAAAAAGTCAAAAACTTCTTTAAATTTTTTTTTTAAAAAAAACTAGAGCTAAATTTTGAAACTTCAGGTAAAATTAAGTTTCGAAACTCCTAGTGTAGTTTCGATACTTGTTGAGACATAATACTTTTGGCATTCGAAATTTTGTTTTAATGGTTTCGATACTGACACGAGAGTTTTGAACTCTTGTGTAAGTTTCGAAACTTTTAGACTCAAACAGTCGAATTTTTAATCTCGTTCAAAGAATTTTGATACTCTTTGCAAAGTTCCGAAATTGATGTATAGGTGAACAATAAATGCATTATTTTATGATTCTCAATGGCTCTAAACTCCCTCCAAAAGATATAAATAGCTAGAAATTGATTAGAGGATAATATAGGGACCTCCAAGGGATTGAAGAACGTCAAGAAAATCCATACCAACATTTAAGCATAAAGAAATCTTGTATTTGAGCTTTTAAAGTGTATTTTTTCTCTTGTAAGATCATTTGTGAGCTATCTTTGTTATATTTGTTGAGTGCTCATTTAGGTGAAAGCTTAATTGTGCAAACATATTTTCCTTGCGGAGTTTTTTCCTTATTTGTTAAATTTTGTATTTCTCTTTGGGGAAGCGTAACTCAAGGTTTTGGGTATAAACCTTGAGAAGGTTATAAGGCTACATCTTGTTCTTAAAGGTATGTAAATCTAGTGGACTTGAGAAAATCCTTAGTGTGGATAGCTAAGGTATGGGAGTAGACTTAGTTTAGAAGTCGAACCACTATAAATCGTTGCACAAATTTTTATATTTTCATTGCTTCTACCAAAATTTTTAGAAAACCAATTCGTCACCTTTTGATAATATTTCGGTTGATTATCGAGCTAACATTTTGAACGTAACAAGTGAATTTAATCCTTACACGGATTTAATATCTTAATTCATCTTGGATCTAGTCTAATGTGTTGGTAGTCCAGACAAATACATCTTCGTCTCTACTCGAGAGTTAACTACTCCGATAGCCAAGACAAGTTATCTCCCCTTTGTACTTTAGATAACATAATAATTCTTCCAAATTATTTGCTCGGGATAATTCTATGAACTACATACATGTTTAGATTACCAACTAATATAAATTGCCTTAAGTATTATAATCAACCTCACAATAATTATATGCAATTAAAACACAAATAATTAATGAGCCAATATTTAATTATCACTTTATTATTTTTACATGCATTATCAAATTTAAGGACAATGTGCATAATAAAATAATATATAAACAAAATATAAAAATTTCACTTATTTTATTTCAATCCAAATGATTCAGTAATTGCATATATTACATCATTTATGGCACAAAACTTCAACACAAGGCTTGTTGGTATTGTGGTTGAAGAAGTTGATGGCTAGACTGGTCACAATATTCATAGTAAGCTTGGTAAGACTCGTAATACGTCAGGTAAGTGGTTTGTTGTTTTTGGTTAGAAGTATCAAGTAAGCCAAGCAAGTTTTGGGACAAGGGTGGAAGGTTCGGTTGACTATTATGTGATGGTATTTTTGGAGAGTTTATTGTGATTGATTCTCATGGTCTAAAGTATTTCACGCTCATCACACCAATTGTTAATGTCAAGAATGAGATGGTGGTAGTTTATAGCGATTCATCCTTTTTGATTAGGCGAAAGGTCGCGATCAACCACTCTTGCATACAAAGTATGTGATTGAAAAAGAATAATTAAATAAGACGATAAACAGTGATTTTAAGATTTTTCTATCCCCTTCTGTTTTCGTTTGTCCTTTGAAGGTACTTATATGATCTTGACTTATGATTGGTGTCAGTCTTAAATTTGCTAAGTAATAATAGGTTTGTAGTAGTAGATTCAACTGTCAAATAATAGAATCAGATGATAAATTTAAAGGGCTATAATAGTAATGGATTTTATCTTTGATAGTGTTTTGTAACAGTGTGATTGAAAGAAAAACTGTTGAAATCTTACCGCACCACTAGTCCGTTAGAATGAAAGGGAGCCTAAAGTTTATGAAGTTGTGAAGAATTGTTTTGGGTGGAGAGCTATCCATTTGCATTTCATCATGCTATTACGTATGATGTCTAAATTTCTAATAAAAATTCCTAGTTTCATTTGAAAAATATCACTCTACAAAAGTAATTAAATCACATATGTAAGCAGTGTGTTCGTTATAAAATTCTATTAACATATAAATCATTATAAGAAAAGAGAACAAAGTCTTTAATACATTTAAAATAAAATTAAAAATAGTATAAATATTCGATAAAAATCAAATTATAGCAGATAAGAAGTACCAGAGAAAATATGTAAATAACTAAAATTTTATTAATAGAAAATATCTTTTATTGATATATAAATTCAGAGAGAGCAAAGCATTCATTGAGTAAACTTATGAAAGAAGAAATGCAATTCTATAAAATTAAAAAAAAAAAAAAAAAAACTTAGGCTTAGGCATGCCTTTGCCGTATTGTTATATGTACACTAACAATTGAACAAATTTCGTTGAATTTCTCTCGTTAACAGTTAAACTTTCCATATTTGGATAATTCAACCAGCCACGTAAGCAAGCCTTTCCTGATTTAGTAAACGGCGGCCAGAGCCCGTCAAAATCGTTTACTTATCCCGTACTTATCTTTTTTACTTTTACATGACCGCAAGCCTCGAATACCCAAACGGATGGGGAGATAACGGCGATAACGGAGGAATACTGAAAATTCCCTTCATATCTTCACTATCCCAAAACCCCGTCCAATTTGACGGCGTTAAACATACTCCCGGCGTTACACTTTCCGCCTCCTTCGCCGGCACCGCCACCTTTTCCTCCACTCCCTCCTCTCTTTTCACTACTTTACTCCCCAGGCTCCGTTCTTCATCCCCTTCATCTCTTTTCCTTTTCATACAAGATGAATCCAATTTTAATCCCGAGTCCGCAGAATTTGATTTCCCAGCTTCGAGAGGGAAATTCACAATCGCCCTGCTTCCCCGCAGCTTAAACGCCGCTCTATCATAAGCTTTAGCAGCTTCGATGGCGGAGTCAAAGGTCCCAAGCCAAACCCTCGCCCCCTTTTTGTTCGGGTCTCTAATTTCGGCGGCGAATTTGCCCCACGGTCGTCTCCTAACACCCCTGTAATGCCTTTCCTGGTCAGAATCCGATGATTCCACCGTGGCCGGCTTTGAGGAATCGGTTATGTTCAGTTTTGCAGCCGGAATCGTCACGTTCACAGCAGGACGACGCTGGCTTAGAGTAGATTGTTTCAGCTGGTTTGGGCTATAAGATTGCTTGGAAGCTTGAAAAAACTTTGGGGTTTCAACCATGGAAGTACAGTGATCAAGATTGGCAAGAAAAGAATCCATGGAACCAAAATCTGTAAGAAGATATTGTGTAATGAGTTCCAAGGCTAATGTTTCTTCGGAAAATGACATAAATGATAAAAAAGATTCAGAATATTGGAGAGGCGTGAATGAACTGATTTGAGTGGAAAGGAAAGAGTGTGGGAGGTTGGTATTTGAAGGGAAGAAAAACTAGTTGCAGGGGGAGATTTCGGACAAGCTTCCAGGATAGACGGTGGAAGGATCGTGTGGGGACCAATCAGGAGTTAAATTATAGAAGGGTAAATTACATAAATATCACTAAATTTTAATTCTAAACCTATTTTAGTTAATGAAATTTTAAAGCGTTTATTTTACTCATTGAAATTTAAATATTAAAATTTTTTGCCACTAAAATTTAGACATTAAATTTTGTTTATCACTCTTAAACCAAAAATTATCATAGATAATAGTCGATCGGTCTCAAATTTTACCAGTCACTTTGTCTATGTTCCCTAAGTTTAAATGTGATTTCCATTTTACTAGAAAATCCTCTTAAGTTCACGAATTGGCTAAAAATTTCAGTTATTCTCTCGTTGATTTTTCTCTTTCACCGTCGAATAGAACTCGCTTCTCAGTATATTACTTTTCCCGTGTCAATGAAGTTTTTTACCGTTCGGATCTTAAAAAAATTCATTCATTCGCCAGCAAATAGACGTCGTTAAAAAAATAATAGAAAAGTGATTACAAATATTCAATGTCTAAACTTTAGTTAGTAAATTGAAGCGTTTTAAAACTTTAATGACCAAAATAAACTTAAAAATAAAGTTCAATGATGATTTACATAATTTATCTATTATCGAATTGTGTCCAAATTGAACTCCTTTGTCATTGTTTGGAATTTTTTATGTTCCCTGTGGGTCCCATAGCCCATACTAATTTGTTTAATTTAGAAAGAGATGTTGAAAGATGATCCAATAAGATCCATTAGTCAAACTATTTATATTAATTTACCACGTTTTTCAAATGTAATTAATAATTAATAAAACCGGTCAACAAGCAATTTACTAGAGGATAACCTATTTATAGAAGAGGATAAGAACTTGACGTAATTGTCTTTCCTATTTATAGTAGTTTTCTATAAATAAATCAACCAAAAAACAAAAACCATCGTCTTGTTCTTAAGGAATTTAATGCATTCATCGTATTTATGTTTAAATTAAGGATTTTGTTATCCACGATTCTAAGGGATTTCAAGAACTACATATATTATAATAATTAAATGTTTATTTTGTTTTTAATAGAATCTAATAAAATGTAAATAATTATATTTTTAGAAGTTGTGTTCCATTAATTTAATGTGTGTAATGTAATCAATATTTATCTAAAATAGTTAAGGGTTTATTGTTTATTATTTATGAATTGAGGTTTAGGATTTAGAGATTATAATTTATTGTTAAGGTTTAGAGTATGGGTTTATGGTTTATAGTTTAATCTTATGGTAGGGTTTTAGTGTTTAGGGTTTAGAATGGTTTTAAGGTTTAGTTATTATGGTTTATGTTTAGTTTTAGGGTTTAAGGTCTAAAATTACCGGTTTAAAATTTATTTTACAGTTTTAGAGTTTAACTACATTAGACACTCTAAATTAATAGAACACAAATTTTTAAAATATAATTAATTACATTTTATTAGATTATATTGAAAAAGCAAAATAAACATTAATAATTAGAATCTATATAATTCTTATTCACAGCCTTAGAAATGTCAATAACAAAACCCTTAAATTAATCATTTATATATTATACTGATATGAATAGGACAGTTAAATATTAAAGATTAAATTCTTCCCTAGTAAAAGATGCATGTAAATATATTTAATTAGCGTTTATTTTTTATTTTATTTATATCCAAAGATTAAAGTAGGATTTATCTCAATTATTGTAAATTTGTCTTGTACATATGCATTTATCTTATCATGTATAGTTCTACTATAAATAAAAACAAGGGTTAATAGGCAAATAAGTGCCTAAATTATGCATTTTTCTCCAGTTAAGTGTCTAAGCTATTTTTTGGGTTAAAGAAGGTCTTAAAGTTATTTTGTGACCTATTTAAGGTCCGCCATTAATTTTTACCGTCAAGGGACAAGTGTCATCTCCTGAAAATTTCAAAATTTATATTAAAAATAAATAAAATTAATAAAAAAATAAAAATATATCTTAAAATTTTTAAATATTCCAAAATAGTTCCCAAATCCGACCACTCTCGCCGGCGTTGGCCGCGTTGCCGGCGATGGAATAAAGCGTCCTCCTCTCGCCGAATAACCCACACGTCGTTCGTCGCTCCTCTTACCGTCATTTGTTGTGAATCGTTCAAAGGAACTATTCGACAATTTTGACGATTCGCACGGCTTTCGTCGATTTCTGATGACGGGATGATGAGGGAAATGGTCGTAATGATCCGATCGATGTGGTGAGCGGCGGCGTAGAATCGGCGGTGGAATGGCCCAAATCGAAATTTAGGTTTTGGGAAGTTAGGGATTTTGAATTTTGGGGGTTGTTTTGTGAAATCTTTAGAACTTAGAAAATTTATGAAAATTAAGCAATTTTATTTATTTTTAATATAAATTTAGTAATTTTCAGGAGATGACACGCGTCCTTAAATAGGTCACAGAATGAAACTTAAGATCCTATTTGGCCTGAAAAATAGTTTAAGTACCTAACTGGAAAAAATGGTATAGTTTGAGCACCTATTTGACGGTTAAGCCTAAAAACAAATATAACACAATAGCTGCATGTTTTTCAATGTTATAAAAATTGAAACGGAAATCGAATCATTCATACCTTTGATTTTCGGTTTAATCAATTGAATCACGATTTATTATTAAATAAATATAAAATATTGAATGTTTATTGTCTTAATTAACTGAGATAAATAAAAACTTTTAAATTTTCACTGTTCAACTCTGATTCGTTTTCCAACAAGTTGGCCATATCAAACCTTATTGCTACATGTTGCCTAATGATCTTAGAAGAAGCTGTCATGCGTCTTCACGTATCTAGAGTCGTTTCGAATATTTTTAGAGTTTTAAAAAAAAATTAAAAAATAATTTTTTATAGAACGAAAGTATATTCTATTACTTTGATTCTTTTAACGATTAATTTAATATTTTGTTAACAAAATATTGTTTTATTGTCTTGTTTAAAAAACACCTTAAATATAACTAAAAACAATAACGAAATAATCATTAATTTATAACGTTACCACTTCATTTAAGTTATGAAGATAAATGATAAATAGATGCTTAAGCTATAAAATCTACATGTAAATATATCTACTCAATATTTTTTTATTTTATTTATATTTGTAGATTTAATCTAGATATAGTAAATTTATCTCGTTCATATATATATATATATATATATACTTTTTCTTGTATAATTATACCATAAATTGAGACAAATACGACACAATAGGAGCAACTTCTTTCATTCAAACATCTCTATTAAAAGTTCAGGTAGACTATATCACATCGTTAATGATTTGACAACCCAATGACAAAAAATAATTCAAAAAATTTAGTGTCTTAATTGAATTGTTTATAGTTTAGTGACCAAAATAAGACAATGACTAAAGTTCAGTGGCTAATAGTGCAATATACCATAATGTTTCATATCCGAAACATGAATTATTTATTAAGTAAACTACTCTAAACATCACTAAATTTTAAGACGTGTATTGATTCCTACCATTGAACTTTGAATTGGTTGAATTGTACCACTAAACCTTAATTTTGACTTCAATTAACATTAGATCATCAAATTGTTAAAGGTGTGATGACGTTGCCATTTTATTTTTCCTTAACTTTTGTTTGTGCATCAAATTTCCCACTAAACTTTAAAATATTTCAATTATAAGCATTAAACTTTTTAACTGACGTTGTCAATCAATTGTTACCCATCATCGATCATCATTCACGGTAAGACTAGTGTCAAAATGTTCAGATTTACTTTTCTTTTTTTCTTAGAATGATTTTTCACGAAACTCATTTAAAACCGACGAGAATTCATCAAAGGTTTGACATAATAATATTATAATCTCCTCCAACGGTTGTACGATGGAATTAAGTTGTTGTCCTCTCGAATGAATGTTTTTCACCATCCGAATTTTCAAACAAATACTTTAAACCCCTCAAATTTGAGAAAATCTCAAAACCCCCAAAATGGTAGGATTTTGTGTTTAATTTTACAAGTTTCTAAAAGACTTTAAAAAAATATAAACCGATAAAGTAGTAGAAGACGATAGGACGAACTTATCAGTGTTTGAGGCTGCCGGCAAAATATGAGAGAGTGATAATTTTTTATGACGGATAAAATTCAGTGAAAAAAGCCTTAACTTAAAAGGAATAAGGTGAAATAAAAAAATATTATTATTTGATTCCACATCGGCCCACGTTAACACCAAACTGCCATATAATTAGACTATCAATGAAACGAAAACCAGAATTCAATGAAAAAATACAAACAATTTAAAGTTCAAAAGTTAGTATATTTATTTAAGTTTGAATGGTTGAATATTGGAAGCATTTGAGAGAGAATGCAGACATTTTGAATCGTCAAAACAAAAATTAATCAAACATGGGAAACGAAACTGCTTTGAATGCAGCTAAAAAACAAATGCCCACTTGCTCTGCTTTAAGAATGAATGTCCACAGCTGAATCGCTGATCATTCCCAGTCTGCGGTGGCCGCCATTTTTGACAGCGACAGAATTTGTCGACAAAATCCTCTCTCTTCTCTCATGAGTCTCATCACATTCTCTCTCTTTTGGAGAGAGTTCAACCTAAGTTCCACTTCTGACCACCGCCTTCCGTTTGTGCCTCTCCGCTTATAGCGAAGAGGTTAATCTCCATTGATCAAGTTCGGTCTTGAGATTTTGAAGGTCCAAAATAAATTGAAAAAATAAAATTATAAAAATTAAGTGTTAAAAAAAATAAATTCTAGGAGTAAGTTTCTAATAAAAGTTATTGAAAATAAATAAATTTTAAGAGTACAATCATAATAGCATATAGTTTTTTTAAAAAATAAGTTTTAAAAGTAAGTCTCTAATAATAAATATTAGAAAAAATTGAACCTTTAATAACAATTATTAAAAAATATTAAAAAATGAATTTTAAAAATAAACCCCTAATAATAGTTATTGAAAAAAAAACAATGTTAAGAGTATGCCCTAATAAAAATATTTGAAAAAATGAGCCTCTAAATTCTAATGGTAAGTATTAAAAAAATTAGACTACAAATAACAAGTATTGGACAATTTAGACCCCTAATAACCAATATTGAAAAAAAAATTTAAGAGCAATCCCCTAATAACAGATATTGAAAAAAATTAAATTTTAAAAATAGGCTCTAATACCAAATATCATGAAAAAACGAGCCTCTAATAACAAGTATTTAAAAAAATAGGCATCAAATAATAAGTATTGAAAAACAGACCTCTAATAACAAATATTAAAAACAAATTTTAAGTGTTGGCCCCTAATAACAAATATTTAAACGAAATTGAGCCTCTAATAAAAAGTGTTAAAAAAATGAGCCACAAACAAGTATTAAAAAAATAACCACTAATAACAAATATTAAAAAAAATAAACAATCATTAAAATCTCAAGTATGACACTAAGACTTATTAATATTAAGACTAAATAAAACTTTTAATTAAAAATAATACTTTATTAATAAATATTTAAATTTTAAAAGTTATATAATTAAAAATATAAATAATAGGCTCCGGATGTTCAGTAGGCCCACGGCAAGCATCCCTCCTGTCTACTTTTAGAGCTGAGCCTGACGATGACTACCACAAGCCACCTCCATTGTACATCAACAATTACAATATAAATATTTTTAATAATTTTAAAAAACTAAAAAATATTTTTATAATATCTGTTCTAAAATTTCAATTTTATTGAAAGTATTGATTTAACTTAAAAAGAACATGTCTATTTATAAAAATATATTTATTACCGACGGAAGTTGGTTTAAGTGATAAAAAAGTTTAATATCGATTAAGCAAGTCTCGAGTTTGAAATTTTGTGTATGCAAAAAAAAATTGTTAGTAGATTTATCTATCAAAATCATGTGTAAAAAATAGATCGATTTAAAGTAGCCATAATAAAATTCTGAAGAATCGAGAGGAAAAATAAACATATTATTAACGCGCAAAAACGTGACTCAAATGCTAATACAACTTTAGGCCCCAGACAAATGCAAAACTGATGCTGGACACAAATATTGGCCCAAGTAACCAGCGGAGGAAGAGCTACAAGTTTGAGCCTGATCAAGATTAGGTTTTCTGGTTTATTTGTAATTTTCAATAATTGACTATAAAAAGGTATTTAGGTATCATATTCAAATGTCTGGGAAATATTTAAGCATACTAAAAATTGTTTTTTGGATCTTAAGAAGACCTAAATTGAAATATAATTAATTTTTTTATAGTTTTGGATTAGTATTTCATGTTAATAATTTTTTAGAATCTTTTTATGTAATAGTTGAAATATTTATTTATGATATAAAATTATAATTATAATTTTAAATAAAAAATAAATGTAATTCAATTTTGAATCGAATAATTATAATTTTTGAACTTGTCAACTAACCACTAAACTGAATTGGAACAAAAAAAACTAAATATGAACCGATCCAAATCTAATGAACCGAATCAAAAAGTAGTGTTCAATTTGGCATTCGAATTATTTTTTTAATGACCACTGGTCCAAATCATTGGCCAAGTAATTCAGATCAAATTTTATAAAAGCTCAACTCATTGGCCTACTAATCCAAATCAAATTTTACAAAAACTTGTTATGAATATAACCATTTCAACTCAATTTTCTCCATCCACAATACCATGCTCTTCTATACGTCCCTCGCCCCGATTGGAAACCAGTTTCTTCTTCATATTTGTTATTTTTTGTGTTTCTTTTTCCCCCTCAAACTTCCAGGCTTACGTTTATCGTATTATTCGAATAGTTTATTTAAACACTACGATGAACACACCTAAAGGGATGATTAAATCTAAGCAGAAAGCAAACATGAGGGTATGGCAAAAATTGATTTATGTAAACCCTTCAAGGTACGCATAGCTCGGAGTATGAATTATGCCAGTCGGTTGTACAAAGCTACACAAAACATTAGGGCTTAACTGCAAGCAAAGTACTTAGGGAGGACTGCTGAGCATCAACTGCCAAATAGGAAGCAAAACTTACCATCTATTTAGCCTTTTACGGCTTTTGGTATTGTTCTAGAATGATATTACAATTATTCATCGTTCGAGCATCTAGGATGCCGTGATTCCACAATTTGATCATGAATAATCTCCAACACCTGCCGATGCAACAAATGTGCTTAGTTATCATCCATCCAAATGAACATCAAAAAAGAGGGTACCAAAACTGATATCTCATTATACATCAACCACCCAGTAACACTCAGAATATACTTATAATATTATAATCAGGCAAGCAAACGTATGCAAACAAAGACGGGAATGAAATTACCAGTGATGTAGAGAAAAAAAAAGTACAAGCACAAGGCATGAATGTACATATTAACAACAATAATCAACAACAAACGAGGGACGGCATACCAGATGAGAGCTGGTGCTTTGACAAGGTCACGCCCATGTAATTTTGAAAATGCTTCACATGCCCATTGAATATGACCATCTGCCAACACCCTGCCATCACGAATATCAAGTACAAGGAACAGAAGCAAATCAACAACCAGAAGGTCCACAACACTATTTCAAATCAACAGGAGAAACAAATGACAAAGGAAAAAAAATCCTCGGAGTCATAGATAGGTTCATATATATGTTAAAAAATATTGTCATAGTTAGAGAAAGAGAGGAGGGAAGAGTGGAAGACAACCATGGCTCTTGCGGATTCAGTTCAAATGCAATTGTTAAACAGAAACCACTAAGAGGAATGTCAAAGCAAGAATGTATGAAACATGGCTTATATTAGAATGGAAAATCCTATGACCTTCCATTTAGCCCTTCTTTTCTAGAGAACTTCTAATGCGACAGATTATATGAATCCATCAACCAGTTTCAAGTTGGAAAGGTAAAAGGAACGAAGAAAAGCAACAAAAAA
Source organism: Hibiscus mutabilis (assembly GCA_019671005.1). NCBI lineage: Eukaryota > Viridiplantae > Streptophyta > Magnoliopsida > Malvales > Malvaceae > Hibiscus > Hibiscus mutabilis. The sequence continues at coordinate 26,272 of JAGYYJ010002026.1, forward strand.
GAAAGCACAGAGAAAGACAAGCTTACCTTTGCTTCCTCACAAACGAGTTCCACAAATGCATTATTTGCTTCTCGTCTTTGGTTACATCCACAAAATCATCGAGCATCTGCAACGTGCTAGAGCATCTTAATGCAATCTTTGTATAAAAAAAGGTTTCACCAAGTAAAAAAAAAAAACAAGATGCAACACATTAGGAGCCCCAACAACTAAAAACATTTGTGCTGAGTTTCAGAGCGTCAAAATTTTAATTTTGTAATGGTTGGTAACATTATCGATTACTTATTGATACCTTATTACTATTAGTTCAATGATTTCAGTTCCTAGCTTGTCCTCATTGCAGGTAAATGAGTCGCATCAATACAATTTGCATCCCCAAAAGCATTCATAAGATTAAAATCTACACAAATCTTTTCATAAATTACCCTTCATATATTCCTTGGAAACAATCTACTAATTTCAGAACGGTTATTGTGGTATCAATTCTTAGCTAGCCACTGACCAAAATCCAAAACAATAAGTCCTTCCAAACAAGCATCCAAATAGCATGATTATGAAAGAATAAACAACTAAAAATCTAAACAAACACATACCCTTCGATCTTCAAGATCTGCAACATCATCATCAACCTCATCCTCGCTGTCTCTGTCAGACAATACTTGATCTATCTCCATTGGCTTCAAGAGAGAGATAGTTTAAGAGATTTGATGTATAAACTATTAAATGAAGCACAGCTTTCATAGTTGAGTAGTACTAAGCTTGATATCTCTTTGATAAAAGCTAATGCAAAGATGTATCAAGTATACCACTCAAAAAGGGAAAACCAGAACCAGTCCCCATTCTATTTCATATGCCCTCCACAGACAACTAGCTAGACCACAAACCAGAAATTAGACCCCAAACTTTTAACAGTGCGAATGTGCATGTGAGATAAGTGTAAGCAACAGCAGGCAATATTTTTCTTTTCCTCTTCCTCCCCACCCTTCATCTCACTGTATAAATTATTGATATCACAGCAATTTTCCAGACCCAAATAGCAAACACAAATTACAAAGTTCTCACTCACCTGTGCTCTATGCGAGTGAAAAAACTGTTGCTTCTGAAGGAGAGTACGGCTGAAAAGACAGAAAGGAGTAAATCAAACCCATATTCATGGTTCAACAACAATGCCTTAATTATTAGGTGAAATGGCGCACGGTGAGTGGAGAAGGAAAAATTAACCAAACAAGAGACAAGTCCAGATGAGCACACCAATTTTAAAAGAACATGCGTCCATCTTTAGCTGGTTAGTCAAAACTGTTCTTGTCAGTCCAATTACTAAACAGGGGTATAAATGATAGATAGATGATTTAAACCGTTTATGCCTGAATCAGGAATTGCAGTGTCTGTGGGACCAATAGGGGGCGTGGCCCCCCAAAAATATTAAAAATTTGAGAAATTTTAAGTTGAGACAATGTTAAAATTGCTTTGTCCCCTAAGAAAATATATAATTCATTGCCCCCCCCCCCAATAATTTAAAACTATTTAACTTGGCCCCCATCAAATAATGTTGAGTTCCGCCACTGCAAATAGGGGAGTAGATAAAGTACCTTCCACCCCCTATAGTTATGAGACCAACATTCTCTAGCAATAACCGGACAGAGGCTATTACCATTTGCACCAAGAAAGTCTAATGTAGAAAGGTTCACAATAATGACTAGGTAAAGTCTTTAATTCATGAATCAAGCTAAATCGGAAATTCTCTAATTTAAAAAAGTAATGCATTAACCAATGCACAGATTTGGAATGAATTAAGAACACACAATATTATAGAGGAAAAAAAGACTGAAACCTACTTTCTTGGATCAGAACGTTCCATCGATATTTTTCTCGTCTTCGCAAACTGCAACAAGGCAGGGGGTGCAAGATTGTTTCCAGACACTGGTTGAATACGTTCAGAATCAGAATATGATTGTCCAGCAGCGCCTAAAACCCCAGCAACATTGAAACTGGATGAACCATGTTGTGCAAACTCCACAGCACCAATTCCAGCATTTTGTAAAATGGTTCCACCTGAAACAAGAGCCCCTTCATCAATACTTGGATGAACTAAAAGTGACGAACAAGATCCTTAAGGTTGATTAGTTCTGTTACAGGGTGTAAATTACCTAAAATAAGTTGTACAACTATAGTTTGTCTTGGACTAAAGTAAGGGTATTTTTTGTTTAATTTCTTTCCTTTTCTTGTGCTGTTACACTAGTATGTATAGTTATATTTTCTTGGTGAATAATAAGAAAATTACTCCATCATTCTTTACTTTTAACATGGCATCAGAGCTCAAGTTTCTTTGATTTTTACCGGAAAATTTGTTTTCGTTCTCATCTCTTTCGTGAATCTCCAGCTCTAGTAGTCGGCGGCTGGACTCAAATTCTTTATGGGTGAGAAATTAGTATCATGAAGAAGCAAAATGTCGTATCTCGATCCAGTGTAGAATTGGAATATAAGGCTATGGCACAGTCCATATGTAAAATTATGTGGATACATTTAACTTAAGTTAGGTTGGAGAATCAATCACCGGGAAAGCTTTGATGTGACAAACAATCAGGTCTTCATATTGCCTCGAATCCAATCTATCGCGAAAGAACCAAACATATCGAGGTTGATTGTCACTTCATTTGGGAAAAGATTTTTGACAATATTATCTCTATTGGTTGTTAAAACAGGAGAGCAAATTGCAGACTTGTTCACAAAGGCGCTAAATGGAAATCGAGTGGATTATCTGCGGGATAAGCTGCTCCAGCTTGAGGGAGAGTGTTACAGGATGTAAATTACCTAAAATAAGTTGTACAGCTGTAGTTTGTCTAGGGCTAAAAGTTATAGTATTTTTTCAGTTTAATTTCTTTCGTTTTGCCGTGCTATTACACTTGTAGATAAAGTTATATTTTCTTGGTGAATAATAAGAAAGTTATGCCATCGTTCTCTGCTTTTAACAAGTTCAATCCAGAGAGTTTCTTGTAATTTTCTTTGGTCATATGATCAATCGGTAGTGGTTGGGCATCTCTTGTTGCATTTCCAAGGACTTAAGCACCATAGAAAACCATCTTATACATCATAATTTTTGCACCAGAACATGCTGCTTAAAATTTTTTTACCTTGGAATATTTGGAAAAATATAATTGGAAATACCAGAAACCAATATCTCAACTTAAAATTCCCACACTCAAACCTGTTTTCATTTTTAACCCCATAACTTTAGTTTCACTTTCCTCCTCCAGGAGTGCCTAGACAACCCTTTTTCTTAAAGAATCTATTAAAGTTGGTTAAACAAAATTAATTTTTAATAAAAAGTTAAACTAATCCATGCAAGCATAAATAAAAATATCATACCATGAGCCTTGTCAAGAAGCTCACAGCCTCCTGCCGGCAGCTTTGGCTCCATAAAAACAGGACGTACATGCCTTGCATTTTGAACTAGGTTCTTCTGTCGTCTACGCCTCAGTTTCTTTGAGCTTGGCATACACACAAGTTACCATGTTCAGTTCATGGAAATATAATGAGAAAAGAGACTCACAAGCACATAAAATGGAAAATTAAACAACTTACCAAAAGAAGAAAGTCTGTTGTTTAGGATCAATACCATCTGCAACAATCTGAACAGAACACATACATGTAAATGACGTACTTTTCATGGAAACTAGTTATATGGGCATTGCTCCAATTCCCCTATCTGTAGATGAAGCTAGGACCTGACTACATAACTAAAGTAGGAATAGTGGCAAATTTCACCTTGATCCTTCATAAAATAAAATTAAAACTTTTAAAGTTTTTTAGTATACTTTTTGTAGGTTAGTACGTGTAGAGGAGTTGTAATCCTATCCTAACTAGTAGTTTAGCTGTGATATAACTCTATCTTTGTAAAGGATAAGAGTTCTATCCTAGAGATTAACTACTCAATGTAAAACTCCTAGTAAAAGTCTATAAGTAGACTTATTTTCTGTATATCTAAAGGGACAACAGAGAATATTTCAACTCTGTTTGGTATCAGATTAGGTCTATCCTTTCTACCCACTCTTTACTCTTTTTTTCCCCTATCGATCGATTCTATACCCCTCAATGGCTACTCAGGAAACCTCTGCTTCAGAAGTTAGTTCCCAAAACAGCCTTCGTTCATCTGATTGCAAACGTATAGCAACCACAGTTCTACTTCCTCAATAAAGATGGCAGACGGTTCCCTCTCAACAGTGAAAGGAAGTGGTTCCATTTTCTATTATACACAGTGACATTTGGGGCCCTTCTAAGGTAAAAAGCATCTCTGGGTCTAGATGGTTTGTGTCTTTTATTGATGATTACTCTAGGACCACTTGGACATTCTTGATGAGAGAAAAATCTGAGGTTGAAACCATTTTTAAAAATTTCTATCAAACACAGTTTGACAAAGAAATTAAAATAGTGAGGAGTGATAATGGGAGTGAATATCTTACCAAGTCTCTTGGGTATTATTTTAAAGAGAAAGGAATTTTTCATCTCACCTCGTGTCAACACCCCTCAACAAAATTGAGTGGCTAAGAGAAAAAACAGACACCTATTGGAAGTAACTAGGTCCCTTTTGTTTTCTGCTAATGCACCTAAATATCTTTGAGGGAAGCTCTTCTTACTGCAACCAACCTAATCAATAGGATGCCTAGCAAGACTCTAGGATTCAAGGTCCCTACTGAAACTCTTTTGCAACATTTTCCACACTTTAAACCATTGTCCTCGGTTCTTCCTCTTCGAGTCTTTGGATGCACTGCTTTTGTTCATGTGCACAGCAACAATAGAAGTAAACTTGATCCTCGGTCACTGAGATGTGTGTTTATAGGGTACTCCTCGAGTCAGAAAGGTTACAAATGTTACTCCCCAACTACAAAGAAAACCTATGTTTCTTTTGATGTTTCTTTCTTTGAAAATCAACCTTATTTTGCAGGGACTGAAATTCAGGAGGAGAGATACAAGGAATTTCAGTCCTTGCATGATCTACAGCCCATCATTACCTTGCCTATCCTTGATGAAACTATTGTTGCTCCACAACTTGCTCCTTTCATGTCCACTTCGGATGAAATTGTGATTGCTGCCCCTAATAATCTAGTAGACGTACCTTCTCCCCAGTCCAAAACATCCAGCCCTTATACAACACTTAATAGTCATACCACATACATCCCCAAATTCTATGACTCCACAACTTGCAGATAAACAACTCAGTGTTTATACAAGGAGGAAAAGAACTTTATCTGAAGCAGTTAGTCAGCCTAACACTTGCCAAGGGCTAGTTTTGAGTCCTACTGTGGTGGAGACAGGAGGTAATATTATCCCACAAGACTCTACTACTGTTAATTTAGATGATTTGCCTATTGCTATTAGAAAGGGGGTAAGGAAATGTATTGCACATCCTATTAACAGATTTGTTGCCTATGGAAAGTTATTGTCTGATTTTAAGGCTTTTACAGCCAGCATTGACAGTGTGAAGATTCCCAAGGCAGTAGAAGAAGCTTTTGAAAATCCTGAGTGGAGGAAGGCTGTTGAAGAGGAAGTCGAAGCACTGCAAAAGAACAACACCTGGATTTTGACTAATCTGCTAGAAGGAAAAAAGGTTGTTGGGTGAAAATATGTCTTTACAGTTAAGTACCACTCATATAGGAGTGTTGAAAGATACAAAGCGAAGCTAGTAGCTAAAGAGTTTACTCAGTCATATGAAGTAGACTAGCAAGAAACCTTTGTACTAGTGGCTAAGTTAAATACCATTAGAGTGTTGCTTTTAGTGGTTGTTATTTGTTAACAAGGACTGGGAGTTGCATCAATTGAACATCAAAAATGCATTTCTAAATGGAAGCCTTGACGAGGAAGTGTACATGAAAATTCCACCAGGTTTAGAAGGTAACACAACAAAACGGGCAGTGAGCAAACTAAATAAATCACTATATGGATTGAAGCAATCCCCTAGGGCATGGTTTGACATATTTGCTAGAGCTATGGTTCATAATGGTTTCAAGCAAAGTCAAGCAGACCACACCTTGTTTAGAAAGGTTGCACCTAATGGTAAGATGACTCTCCTAATTGTCTATGTTGATGTTATTATTATCAGAGGGGATGACATAGAAGAAATAGAGAGGCTGAAAATTGCTCTAGCAAAGGAGTTAGAAACTAAGGACTTGGGAAGCCTTAGGTCCTTCTTGGGAATGGAAGTAGCAAGATCCAATGAAGGATTAGTCATCAACCAAAGGAAATACATCCTAGATCTATTCACAAAACCGGAATGCTTGGGTGTAGACCAGCCGACACTCCAATGGATCCAGGTTTGAAATTTAGTAAAGATGGAGTGGGGAATCCTGTTAACAAAGAACCCTACCAAAGGTTGGTTGGAAAACTGATCTACCTCTCACTCACTAGGCCTGACATTGCATACTTAGTAAGCATAGTTAGCCAACACATGAGTGATCCCCAAGAAGAGCACATAAACTTACACCAGGATCTGGGCTTACTAAAAAAAAAACTAGGACAAAACAGTGAGGGTTTACACAGACTCGAGCTGGGCAGGTGAACTAACAGGCAGAAGATCTGTAAGTGGCTATTGTACATTTGTATGGGGAAACTTGGTCACTTGGAGAACAAAAAAGTGAGTTGTGGTATCTAGAAGCGGTCACGAGTTTAGAGCAATGACCCTTGGGATATGTGAAGGAATGTGGATTAAAAAACTCATCCGTGAACTAGAGTTGGATGGAAAATCGAATTTTGAGATTTACAACGGTGACAAACCAATCTTGATCAGTATTTTTAGGAATCCGGTAAAAAACAGGACCAAGCATATTGAAATAGATAGACATTTTATCTATGAGAAGGTTAATAATGGGGTTGTAAAGCGATGAGTATTGCTAGGAATCCAGTGCAGCACGACAAGACCAAACATATTGAAATAGATAGACATTTTATCTATGAGAAGGTTAATAATGGGGTTGTAAGTTGGATGGAAAATCAGAATTTGAGATTTACAGTGACAAACAATCAGCGATGAGTATTGCTAGGAATCCAGTGTAACACGACAGGACCAAGCATATTGAAATAGATAGACATTTTATCTAATGAGAAGGTTAATAATGGGGTTGTAAAGCTTCACTATATTCCTACCAGGAATCAGTTTGCTGACATCTTCACCAAGGCACTTCCAAGAGTGACTTTCGATGAGCTTTCATCCAAACTGGGGTATACAACATATACACACCAGTTTGAGGGGTAGTGTAGGTTAGTACGTGTAGAGTAGGAGTTGTAATCCTATCTTAACTAGTAGTTTAGTTGTGATCTAACTCTATCTTTGTAAAGGATAAGAGTCCTATCCTAGAGATTAACTACTCAATGTAAAACCCTTGTAAAAAGTCTATAAGTCAGTATAAATTTTGTAAGAATAAATAGTAAAAAATGGTCAGTTTATTTAGCAGCTGGTTTTTAATTCAGTAAGGAGAATTGGGGTGGGGGGGGGGGGTATCAGAAACCAGTCAACAGAGTTCTTCAAGCCTAGGCAATAAAATGTCCTTACCTCGGATCTCCAACTATCTCGCTTTTTTGTGAAACATTAATGACTTGATACTCTTGATTTACCTACAAAGTACGTATGCATTAGAAATATTGGTATGAAAGCATCAATTATTAAAATGCAACTGCAGATTCCTGAATTTTACCAACCCAAAACTCAAAACTGAAAAGATCATGGGATGCTGGTAAGTGATGCCTCAGACCCTAAAAAGAATTTAAGCATCAACCATAAATGTCTAAGTAATACGGATTCAAGTCCATTTGAATCAAAATGATACAAAAGGAGTAGAAGCAAAAGGAACAACCTTAAAGCTTGCACATTTAACCAAGCAGAAAGGGCAAGAGAAATCTTCAGTTACTGCAAATAATTGGAATTTATAACTTTAAATCAATAAACCAAAAAGAAGAGTTTGAAGAAAAATTCTCCTTAGCTTAGGGGTACAGGCAGCTAAAGAAAATGATCCAACATCATGCAAAAAGTTTAATAATGTCAACGGCTTTACTAGCCAAAAATAATATCTTCAATTTCAATGTTCGATTTCCTACTCATATCCTCTCCCGCACTTCAAATACTTACAGTCAAAGGCCTAACAAGTATATGATTCAACCCCCCCCCCAATTCCCAATAGAAAAGATGTAAGATCTAAGAAATAATACCTTCCGTCCTCTGTAACTTATTGTTGTAATATCTATAATTAAAGATGACATTTCCTGCTCTCAGCCTAGAACCAAAAGCAACAAAGTTAAAGTCTTAGAAAGAGACATAAAGAGCAAAATTCAAGAAGGAAAGCGCATAATACAAATGCACAATCCTTTTCTCTTTCAACTGTAATTTTATTTTTATTTTTTGGTTGGGGTGAGTTTGCTACGAAACACAAAATTGAAGTCTAAAAGCATTTAAATATGAATATGTTTAGATGGGCAGTAAATCAAATTAAACATAAGTTATCCAAAAGGATCATGAAAAATTTTGTCAACAAACTTCTTACTGATGAAAAAAAGTAGTTGATTCTGCTGTATGATCTATGGCTATTAGAAACTTCAACGATAAATCAAGGCAGTCTTGGCAAAAACAAATGTCATGCTTTCATACAAACAAACTGTGAGTATGTATCTGTAATTCAGGATAAGGATAAGACCTTATCTCTTTGGTGTATCTTAGACAGATTATTAGGCAGATTATGGGGCTTAATCTTAGGGATTTATATTTTATTTATTTGTTACCTAATTTAGGGATTTTTTACTTGTATATATATCCTATATTATGGTGAATAAAAGTAGAGTGAAACTTACAGTTTTACACCAGTTTCTACACAAACATTCATAAATGATAGACTAAGGTTTCAGACCGTATCATTTTGCTCTTCACCACATTCTTGTAAAATAATTTTTCTAGGAGCACCAAAGATATATGAGAATAAATGAATCTGAGTATTATTTTAAAGTTCAATCGAGACTTGAGAGAGATGAATGATGGAAAGTGATGAGCTAGTAGAGAATGACAAAGTTATTCCGTACACATATACTGACATCAAGAAAAAACTGGGTAACACTAACATCAAATTTTCAGGAAATAGAGGGAGAATAGGTTTGATTAGAATAAAAAAACTACATTTAATAATTATTATAATTGTTACAAGAAGGATTACCGAATAATATGAGACAGCGATGAAGAAGAAATGCCACTGCATGTGTATGAATTATAGGGAGATTTTTCCTTTTCCCCAACCTCTTCGGCAGAAATGATGACCTGAAGCTGCAGTTGGTTCTTTTGCAGCACAAATGACCATATTAAACACCATAAGTTAAATATTTCTAGAAGAAATATCAAAAATGTCTTAGTAAAAAAACACACGCGCGCACAAGAATTACCATTAACAAAGAATTGCTCGAATTTTGGATTAAGATGCATTTGTCCTCATTCAAACAAGTTAACTGCAGCAGGAAAAATAAAATTACCCACAATTCAGATATTAGAAAAATTATATATGTTCCAATCATCGCAACATAAATTCATTGCTTACTACAGTGATTAAAATCATCTAAAGAAAGTTATTTCACTAACAATAAAAGCAGCAAAAGTGCCTGGCAAGTTCAGTTCTTTATTAATCACGCACAGAAAACCAGATAAGCTCGTGGAAACCTGATTGAACATGAATGCTTTAGCAACACAACCAGCATCCCAAGAACAGAGAGCCCAGTGTTACTAGCATTCTCTAGACCATTATACTCCTTCGACACTGTTGAAGAAATATTTCTCTGCTTCTACCAACTTCTCAAAGGCAGTTCAAGTTTTCTTCAAAGCCCTCATAGATCATAGATGCACATGGGAGGAGTTCAAACTATCCCTTCAACTCAAGCAGTTGTTAGGATGAATTGTCAAGTACAGTCTGAGAGATAGTAGAATAATACTCAAGGCATATGCAAAATGAAAACACCGGGGAAAGGAACAGAGACCAAGCTCAATTCCAGAATCATTCCTTGTAATATTATTTTATGTATGAGAAGAACATAAAAATTTGGCCCAAAAGCATAATTTGAGCAATGCCCTAGAAGTGATACATTAATGACTCAGCAATATGAACCCAAAAATACCAAATGTTAAACATCCTACTTTTTGTAATGATACTAACTAAAATTGTAGCTAGGCAATTAGTAGAACAGTACTCAAGATTTTTTTAGGAAAAGAAAATTATAACCAGTAGGCTTTGATGCCGCACCTTTAGTAAGCAAGAATGCATGTAAACAGGTAGTATCAGCTCAGCTCTTTGTCCCAAACTGAAGTTTGGGGATTTTTCCCATGACAAATATAATGATTCTAATGGTATCCTACCCCATAGGCAACATCCTCCATTGGCTGTCAAAATAAATGGAATGTGAAATAAAGAAGGCAAAAGAAAGTAAACATTTAAGAAGATTTCAAATTTTCAACAATTCATGCTAAAATTAAGCTATTACAAAGGATCTAATCAATGCACCTACATGTAAAGGAACAATTAAATACATACCAAAGCTGACAAGCAAAATTGCAAGCGAACCAGATTTGGCCTCCATTGCTAGCTTATTAATCTCAGGGAGAATAAAATTTGCTTGAGCTTGGTTATTGCCCTCAATGCCAGTGAAGCTAGTCAAGATACATGCCCGACGAAAACGATAAACTGCAGAATACTTCATTGTGGGGCTAAAATGGTAAATATATCATACATGAAGTATAACAACAACAAAAACAACAATAATGTATTTAGCATTGAATGTAAACTCATGAGACACCCTACCTCTGCAACCACAACATCTGAAACTACTCTTGCCAACAAAATGTATAACGGAAAAAGGCTTTGAGTTAGTACACCTTCGCTCACAATCCTTGATACGGACACTGACATTTGTATTCTACATAGAATCAAATAAAATGAAGTTAATAACTCAAATTTACCTGTACTTAACAAATTTTGATCAAAACAAACAAGACAGCACACCCTCAACAAAAAAGACTAACAATCAGCATCGACATTTTACTTGATAAACCCAGCCAAATTCATACCAAAAAAAAAGATGTACGACTGTTGTAAAGAAGCTTTTCATTGCTCCCTAGACGATGCTAAACCCACAAGCATATGCACTGTCAAACATAATAATACATATAAAAGATTTGCCTACCCTAACAGCCATCAACATTCATCTCTAAAATCTCTATATTCTTTACCAAAAAGTATTAATCAAGATCTGAATGCCCATTATGTCTTCCCATCAGTTCACTACAATGGGAAATAAAAGGGTACCGCTACAAAGAACACTTACAACCATGAACTTCAGGAATATATAATCCATCTAATTACTGGATTAAAAATATTACCTCATTCTGTGTTTTGCCTGAATTTTGTATCTCAAACATCTTTGAAGAAATGATGGCTGAAATTTGAAAAAAAAATTCAAAGATAGCCACAAATAATAGGTAGGATAAAATCAAAACATAAATGTGCGTTGAGGATAAAACGAAAATCTTAGCCAATGAAAAGACAATAAAGATTGTTTCAAATCAGAAAAATTTAAATATATAAAATGGCTGATGCAACAAGAAGCAGAAATGTTACATTTCTAACAGCCCGTCTTTGAAGAATGTTATAGAATTCTACAGGCTTGCAATAAATAGATAGACTCTCTTCAGCAGCAATTTCCTCTTCTGCAGATAAATGCAGGCGGGAATCATCTCGGCACATCTGATCCGTGCTTCTTGAATAGCTGGAAAAATGATTACAGCAAACGAGAACTCTTACTCATGAACTTATACAAATAGACATATTACAATCACATCAAAAAAACTACAACTCTATAATAAATCAACAATAATCACACTTATACTAAGAATAAGATACTCTCAAAATAACCTTGAGGGGGCATTTGGTTCAAGTCATGTATGATTCCCGAGTAATCTTACATTGCATAATAACTTTCTCATGTTTGGTTTGCAAAGATAACCTTGAGCAATTAATCTTACATTCCCAATAGCACCAAGATTCTGAAATATAAGGATAATCTCAATAGCACCTCTTTGACATGGGAGCTTTTACATTTATGTTATTTTATCATTTTAGTCTTATTAATTAATTAGTATACATATAGTTAGACGAATAGGATTATAAGATATCTTTAGGGTTAAATCTAGTGTTAAGATTAATATTATCTTTAGAGTTTAAATCTAGGCTTAGGATTAAAACCTTATTTTTAACACTAGTATAAATAAGCAGTAAAATATTTATAGACATATCATTCTCATTATTTACTTTGATTTACTATTAAAACTAGAGGTTTTCTGTGACCCTATGGTTTTCTAAAGTTCCATCCTTCGTTACTCATTTTCTCAGCCCTGGATCTATTGATTCACTGCTATTCTCCCCCTCTAATCTCCATCAATTTGGTAATTAGAGCCTCGTTAGATCTAGGGTATAAAGTAAGATTTACTTTTAAGCCATGGTTGACTGTATTAGAGCTCAAGGGGGAGGAAATCAATATCAAAAATAAGATTGGCTATGCTACAACTCACGTGCAGTTTACACTTGGCTGCGATAGGAACTGATGGGAGACCAAAAGAAGATTCCGGAAGGTACCCACAACCAGTTTGACTTGCCGGAAGGTGGTCTCACTGATAAGTTCGATTTTATTAAAGAAAAAAACCTTTCATGATGTTGGACCTGTAAACCCAACAACACGAGGTGGATTGAACAATCATTAGGTGAATGCCCTTGAATTTGACGAGGGTGGAAACAATATTGAAGTTGCTGATTTTCATGAGAAGATGCATGTGGACAAGGAGGATTATGATTTGTTAGATACAATTTATGATGGTATCCTGGCGATATTGAAGAAGTTGGTGTGTCTTCAATAGAGGATAAGACTTTGTTTGTTCATAGAATGAATGGTGGCAATCGGGTCGTTCGGATCGATTTCGATTCGGGTCATTTCAGTTTGGGTCATTACGGGTCTGTCTGAAATCGGTTTAGATTCGGTTCGGGTTTAGTTCGGGTCTATGATTAGTCGGGTCTGGTTCGGGTATCGGATCGGGTCAAAATCGGATCAGTTATTTTCGGGTCGGGTCAACATCGGATCGGACGCTTTCGGGTCGGGTCAAATTTTGAATTTTCGGGTCGATTCGGTTTGAGTTGGGTTATGATTCACAGACTTCGTTGATGTAGAAGATTTTGTGTCAGTAGGATACATAAGATTGTGTCAATTCGGTTTGAGTTGGGTATTTCTATTATCTAAGGTTTATGTTTTATGGTTTAGTGTTAACAATTTATGGTTTAGTTTAAGGTTATTGATTTATGAGATAAATTATGATTTATAGTTTATGATTTACAATTTAATATTAACAGTTTATGGTTTAGTTTAGTATTATTGGTTTTTTATATTAGTTTTGATTCATTGAGGTTTACGGTTTAGTTTAGGGTTATTGGTTTATGATATTAGTTTTGACTCCTTAAGGTTTGTGGTTTAGTATCAATGGTTTATGGTTTAGTTTAGGGTTATTGGTTTATGAGATTAAGTATGATTCCTTAAGGTTTATGATTTTGAGTTTAGTATTAATGGTTTATGGTTTAGTTTAGGGTTATTGGTTTATGAGATTAATTATGATTCAGCTTGCTAATTTATGCATTTGAATTTGATTAAATATTTAAATCACGAACATAATTAAAAGAATTCTAAAACTAAATGTGAAATTTCAATTAAATTAATCTAAATTGAGACTCAATTAAATTAAATTAAAGCCTAAAAGTGAAAACTCGAGACTTAAATCAAAAACATGTAAAATCGGAAGGGCTAAACAATGAATTACCCCTAACCTAAAACTAAAAGATAACCAGGTAATTTTAGTTAAAAAAAGAGAGGGAAAAACAATTTGCAAGAAAAATGAGGGAAAACTTGGAAGGAAAGTGGGAAACGAACCGCCCATTTTTTAGGTTAGGGGTTAACTAACCTTTAAGTCCTTGTGCGTTTAAAATGTTACATTTTAGTCTTGATATTTACTTTTAAGTTTTATTTTAATTCAATTTAGTCACAAGTATGAAGTATCCTCGCGGTTTGGACTTCGGATATAGCAACCCCTCCCCACAGTGATATTTAGTCCCTAAAAATATACTTTTAGTTGAAATTGACACGTATTTATTTCTAATTTTTTTAATTTAGTCTAATAATTTTAATATATTGATATTTTTGTTCATTTAAGTTCCTAAGATTTAATTTTTAGCCGAAATTGACCACTATTTATTTATATGAAAAAATTGTGAAATTGGTCACTACACTCTAAAATTTCATTACTTCCAAATTGTCAAATTAGTCCATAATTTCGGTTTTATGCTATATTTTATGGTAAAATTGTAAATTGGTCATTGGACTCTCAAATTCTATTACTTCAAAATTGTCAAATTAGTCTGTAACTTCGGTTTTATGCTATATTTTATGGTCCCTAATTTCGGTTTATGGTTTTGGGTTTAGCCTTAGTGCTAATGGTTAGAGCTTATGTTGTAGTTTAGGGTTATTGGTTTATAAGATTAATTTCTATAACTTAAGATTTATGGTTTAGGATTTTTTAGGGCTTAGTGTTAATGCTTTAGGGTTTAGGGTGTAGTTTAGGATGAAGTTAAGATCAAATATTGGAAGGGGAAAAAGTCTATTAAACTTCTAAATTTAAAAATTAGTAGGGGCAAAAGACTTATTTGATTAATATTTAAACTTACAACGAAATAAAATGTTATTACACCACAATTTTGAGAAAAGCAACGGTATCTCCCATAGTATAATACAAAAAGATAATAAAACATATATCATTATACTATTTATCATATTGTTAGAAATAGATAACATTAAAAATAAATTATTCATTTACTTTACCTTAATTATCGGGTTAAAATAGGTTCAATATTCGGTTCAGCTTTCGGTTCGGGTAGCATTCAGTTCGGGTAAATTCGGTTCGGTTGAAAAACGGTTCGGGTCCATTTCGGTTCAACAAAAATTTCGGATCGGTTCGGTTTATTTCGAGTTTCGGATCATCATGTTCGGGTCAACATCGGGTCTCGATTAAGGGTAAATCAGTTCGGGTTTCGGGTCTCAGGTCAAGTTTGCCAGATCTAGAATGAAAGCTACCACCTTAGAAAAAGGGGAGGATTTGAGGCAAGTCAGAAACCCCTTGGATATCTCAAGGGACACGACGCTGGATGATAATTCTAAAGGAGTTTATTGAACTTCTAGAATTGAAACAAATTCTGCCCATAGAAAATTCCGTGTCGAAATCAAGAAAAAACAGGAAAACTTGAAGGCTGATAACGACATAAAGGTGATGCAGTCTATTGGAGAAAAATTGCCTGCAATCAACATGAAAGTTGTTACTAAAAATCGAGTTCTAGTGGTTTCTAGAGGAAGTCGATACCTAGCAGATGAAACCCATACAAGAGGTATGAATGACTTTTTGTTAATAATTTTGCATGACTGTTTCCCTTGGTATCCAGACAACAAATTATTGTTTGAACATCTTGGTCTAGCTTGTTTTTGTTCTGAGACAACAATTATGTGTGGTTTGTACTTGTTTCCTTATGATTATGCTTCAAAGTCCCTTGTGTTGGTGGAGACAAGGAAATTGAATGTTACTTGGCATGTCTACATGCACAAAGGGAGATTTGTTCTTCTTGCTTCAAGTGTGCAGCGCAAGACATTCGATGGATTTTCAGCTTTTATATGCTGGATTTATTCAATTATTGTTGTCTTCTTTCAAAGGCAACAGTAAATCCAGTAGTAAGTCTTCAACATATTCGTTTTTAGAGACCAAGGATTATTCCAGCTTGGAACCATTGAAAATCTACTCAAACTATGCTCAACTTGACGCTAGAAAAGTGGGTATGGGTATTGAGAGTTGTATGCTATGTTCCACTGATATGAGTAAGGGTACGGGGACGAGAAACGGCAATTTCCAAAATTATAGGGTACAACAAAAGTACGCCAAATATAAAATAAATTCCAAATATAAATATATATATATAATCATAAAAAGCATTAAAATTCATAGTAAATTAGAAAATAAAATTCATAAAAAGAAACCACAATACTAAAGTGCCAAATCTCAAACAATAAACTAAGTCTAGAATAACATTAAACAAAAAGAGAAAACCAAAAGGAACCAAGGACTCAATGTATTCCATCGGCAATTTGAAACAATATCAAACAACAGCAGTCCTATATTTTCTCACGTAGCATTAGCATAGCCTTTGACTGGTACTAAATGCAAAACTAGACTTACACTAATCAAGTCCCAATAACCAAATAAGTGAGTTGAAGGTTCAAGTTGCAACACATTCAGGAGACGTAATCATTCGCCCCAAATAGCTAAGAACTCTAAATGGTCATAGCATAGCATTTTTGTTATTGGTTTTAAACAGAGAAACCTATTTAACCAGCAACTACTCTCTCAAATTGTTGTTTCATGGGAATTGGTAGGATGGTTTTTTCTTTTCATATACATGAGGTTCAGAAGGCAATTCTGCAGCAAAATGGCTAAGGATTAGCATCTGATTCGTATAGATTCGTGAGAATTAGAAGGGAAATTCCGAAAGAGCATCCAATATTTGATTGTAAATTTAGCAACGTGTAGGGGTTGGGTGTGTATGATACGCACAAAACGTTTTATATTATAAGCTCTAGTGATAGTAATCAACTCCTAAAGAAACAAAACAAAACAAACTAATTTGGTGGTGTTTAAAGCCCTGAGCAAAACACGAGAAATTTGGCACTGCAGAGGGTTACGCACACCATTACATTTTGATTACTGCTGAAAATCAACTAATTGATAAAGAAGAAGGGTTGTTCATGTTTTTGGCACAGCCCTGACTTTACTATTACACTATACCTAAATCTGGGAGAATTAGAAGAGTGGGCGTTAAACATGGGAGAATAGAAGAAAAGAAATACTTGGAGAGTTGGAGTCTGGACTTTGAAGAAGAAATGCTCCGGCGCCGGCCTCCTTCCTTGAAGAGTACGCCCACTCTCACTCTTCAATCGCCAGTTAGCCACTGCCGGTAAGAGAGAAGAGAGAAGCTTGAGAGTTGTCAGAATCGGGGCTTACCGCTTCCGTTAAAATGAAAATCGAAAAAGTTTAAATTTTCTAGAAAATATATTTTTTTATTTTCAATTTTTAAAAAATGCATCTAGTCAATTTGGTTATGTTTTTAAAGTTTCTCATTTTTTATTTTTTAAAAAAATTGTTTTTAAATTTTATAATAAAATATGTTTTTTTCGACGGTTTTTGCTTTCTAAAAAAGGAAAAATAACATATTTTTTTTGGATCAAAACGTTTCCTTAGTTTTTTATTATTATTTTTTAACACCTTGGGTACTAGGTACTCAGGAGCTTTTAGCCTTTTACTTTGGTATTTTTATGAAAAAAACTCATTTTCAATAGTTATTTAAAAAAATGATCATCAGCCAAAGTTATTTAAAAAATGACTTCTAAATCGTCTACGTAAAATGACTTCACACTCTACAAAACTCGAGTAATGAACTCGTTCTTTGCGTATAGCAAGTTCCGTCCTACGTGGATGCACTTTTTAAATAACCTAATTTAAAATTACGGAATAAAACCTCACATTTTTGTCCACAAGAAATTGAAGGGGCGGATGAATTTATTGCGAGATTTACTGCATCGACCTTGCATTTTACGAATAGCGAGGTCTTTGTAATCCAAGCTGAAAAACAAGGTGTATAGGCATGTTCGAGGCGTTTTATCTTGTTAGTAGTCCAAAATTTTTCAGCTTAGAAGCGTAGTATTAGAAATTATCTTTCATTCGAGACTGATATTGGCACGTAGGAGACATTGCAGACGGTGTTAAAAGCGCGTTGAAAATAGTTTGAATACTAGTTTTTGTGCAAGAATAACAAGTTGAAATGGCTTGGTAGGCATGTTGGAGTTATTTTTCCAGGTTATTAATAGGAAAATCTTTGTAATATTCAAGGTTAGAGGCTTAGTATTGGTACTTATCTTTCATTTGAGACTGATATTGGCACGGGCGAGACATTGTAAACAGTATAAAAATCACCATGAAAATGGTTCTAAACATTGTTTTTGTGCATGAATAAAAAGGTTAAATTCCTTGAGTTATGTTTGATGGGTTTATCCGGGTAACTAATCGCACAATTCGCGTAATACCTAAGCTTAGAGGCATAGTATCAGAGGCGTATAAATGTAATTAAAAAGAATTGCAATTAAAAATGAGAAAGTTGCAATTTCGATGCGCAGTATCAATTATCTTTAATGCCCCGTGTATTTATCACCTAAAGCGATTTAGTTATTATCGTTTTCAAAACATTTAATGGGAATTGTTTTTAAGATACAAAAATCAATATATAATTTACATATTATTTGAGACTCCAAATAACATCATCAGAAAAATATTGCATACAGCTCAAGCTCAATGAACCCCTAAAGAATACTGCAGGTGGGATTCCACCATCAATTCCACATCAGTGTTGTCTACAACGTCGTACAATGAGTACGTTAATGGTTCTAACGACGTCGACAGTCGATACTTCAACGGTTCCAGCTTTTTCCCACGACCATGTGAAACATTGTTCTTCACTTCCTTCATCAACTAGTTATATGATAAGCTCTTCGGCAGCGGAAGCAATAAAGTATTTGAGGACTGAAATACGACATCGAAAGATGCATCAGCGACCAAAGTTGTAATAGTTTCTCGTCTCGACATATTTTGAGAATATCCACGATTATCCACAAACATTACCGTCATTGTAATGACTTCACGCTATATAAGACTCGAAAATTATTTCTCCGCCAAAATCGTAGGACTGGCAAATTTTGTCAGTATGGCTGACTGCTCAATGACCTCGCTTTCTGCAGATAGCGAGGTCGTTAGAGATTCCTGACATGTCAGTAAAATATTTATTTTATGTATTTATTGCATTTAAATTTTGACTTTTATTTATTTTTATAAATAACATTTAAATTATTGTCTTTTTCAAAATATTTATTGTGTTTTTTTTAAGTTGAACTATTAATATATTATTTAAAGAATTTTAATCACATACGTAAGGCACAACCAACACATAAAATAAGATAAAATATATATTTTATATTAAAGGATAAAATAAAGTTTGCATAAATAATTAAAACTAATTATATATCCATCCTAATGACACATATGTCCACCCGTACCGCATTGTGGTAGACGATGATCCCGTCGTGAATTTCTTCAAACAACGTGTGCTCTATCACCATCAGCAGCAACAACAGTAGCAACTGCATCTTTAGTACCACCGTTGGCACTAGGACCAGTGTAGAATAAACTCTGTGGTGGCGTTTGCTCCACAATACCGAAGTCGAACTGTGTTGCCAGTGGAGCAACTTCATACATTGGAGGAACAGATGCAGAGGGTAATGCTGAATAATCTACTAGAGGACCCGTCATAAAGAGACGCAAACGCGTTCGTGAAAAAACCTTCGGACGGACTCTCCCTGGGCTGAAATAACGAATAAGTCGAGTGAGTGAATGCGTGTACTGGCACCGGTGTCTGAGGCTATGGTGCTGACTGGCCAGGTCCCAGGGTTTTCAAAATTTAATTTTTAGATTTTTTTAAATAGCAAAGTTTTAGATTATTCTTAATTAGGCATAAATATCAAAATAATTAAGATATTTTAAATAGGTAATTTTTAGATTATTCTTAATTGGCAATTTTTTAGATTATTTTTAAATAGCAAAATTTTAAATTATTCTTAAATAACAAATTTTCAGTTTGAATCAATTTCACCCTTTTAATTCGAATAATTTTTAAATTATTCTTAATTTAGCATAATTATCAAAATAATTAAGATGTTAATGATAGATATTAATTAAAATATTCAAAAGAACCTCGCTTTCTACAGATAGTGAGGTCCATGAATTAAATAAATTGATTCGCCTGTTCAAAAGGACCTCAATTATGATTTTCAGATTACTAGACTACTTAATTTTTTATATTTCATTATAAATATTTATTATATACCTATAAAATTTTAACAAATTTTTAGTTAGGATTATTAATTAGTAATACAACTTATATATTAATAAAATTTAAATACCATCTTTTTCCTAAATATGCTTTTTAGACAATATCATTATCCTAATAAATATGAAATTCTTTTACGTTATGATTTCAAATATTCTACAATAATTATGATTTTAAGGAAAATAAAGATTTTTATCAAAGATTCTTAGTTAAAGAAAAATAGGTCAAATTAGAATATTTAGGATATTTTCAAATAATTAGGATTTTCTATATCCTTAAATCTTTTTTCAAATAATACATCAAATAATTAGGTCATATTATATCATATATTCAAAAAATTATAATCTATTAAATTACATATTAAAAAATTAGGTCAAAGAAATTATATCTAGATTAGATGGTATTTACGGGTATTAGGATCGTTCATTTATTAGAGAACATTATCCAAACGGTCAAATGAACTCGCTATACTACAGTAAAAATCGCGATAAATTCATCCGCCCCTTCAATTTTATAGGGAACTCGTTTTTTTGGAAAACGTGAGAGTTTTCCCCTAATTTTAAATTTGATTATCTGAAAAGTGCATCCACATAGGACGGAACTCGCTTCTTACAAAAAGCGAGGTCATGGTTCGCTTTTCGTAGAACGCGATGTCGCCTTACGTGGACAATTTAAAGTTTATTTTTCTAAATAACTTTTGGTGGGATCATTAATCTAAATAACTATTTAAAACGGGTTTTTAGATAAAAATACCTTTTACTTTTATGTTGTTTTACAGTTTGTCTTAGTAATTAATTAGTAGACATATAGATAGACGGCTAGGATTAATAGGGCTAAGATTAACCCCAGTATAAAGAAGCTGTAAAATATTTATTTAATTGGATTTCGACTTAGATTTTGATCTTAGATATTTTATTTAGTTGGACTTGGATTTGATATATTTGAACTTGAATTAGTATGGAAATTAGATGGCCAATTGGAACGGACTCGAACTTTATAAAATTCGATCTAAGTTCAATTCATTGTCATCCTTAATGTAAGTTTAGCCAAGTACGTTTTATTTATAAAAGCATTACTGAGATTGTTGATTTAGTTGTTAAGGAAGGTGTAACCCTCGCCTTGACATTGTTCTACTATTTGTATTAGCGGGAAAAAAATAAAGTTAGAGAAACTTGAAGATTGTTTTTATTAAGAACTTATACATAAAAAATAAAACAAGAAAATTCAAAGGAGGTGAAGAAAAAAGAAACTTTCGATCTTCAATTACCTTAAGAATTCAGCAATATCATCAAAATTTCATTGTTTTTATCCAATTAAATACTTATACAGTGATCTAGGAGAGGTTATGAACATAAGCAATCTTTCAAATCTGTTTTGGCAATAATCTTAATTACATCCACAAACTATCACACAAAAAATATTTAACCAAACTAGACTATCGACATTCCTTGACCAGGGACGTGCATCATGATAATACTTACACAAAACGCAAAAATTACTACAAGAAGGTAGACCATGCTACAAGGTAGAGAAAATTTGTCACTAGATAGG
Source organism: Hibiscus mutabilis (assembly GCA_019671005.1). Taxonomy (NCBI): domain Eukaryota; kingdom Viridiplantae; phylum Streptophyta; class Magnoliopsida; order Malvales; family Malvaceae; genus Hibiscus; species Hibiscus mutabilis. The sequence continues at coordinate 47,898 of JAGYYJ010002026.1, forward strand.
AAAAATCACGTCACAAATGCGGACGGAACAAAAATAACAAGATGTGTGAAAAAGAAGAATTCAAGACAAAGAGAATTTCTATTGAGAACTAAAAATAAAATAAAAAAATCATCAACGGTTAGTTGACATGATTTTTGTCGTCGTTGGTGACACAAAAAGAAAAAAAAAGAAAGATAAGGAAAATGATGATGAAGAAAAAAAGAGTGACTAAGGTTTCAAAACCTAAAGACAAATTGAGTTTATAATTAAAAATAAGCTTTAATTGAATTTATTTTACAGATTAATTAGTCATTGGTGGTTAAAAATATACGAGAGTGACCGAGTGATTAAGGATGTACATGTTGCCTTGAAATTTAAACACACCTTTTTACTTAATCAAAAAAATATCTAAAATCTTTTATTCAAAGAGCAAACTCCTAATATCACTAAACTATTGACTCAATTTTATTTTGACAACTTGTATGTTTAAGCATGATCTCTAGTTATTTTGAGTATGCATGCCTTAAGAGATTATCTCGATCATGTCATGTTGATTCATGGACAATATTAAATATTGAACACCTCTGCATTTGCAAGAACTCTTAATATATGTGTGTGTTTTATTTATCAGTTCTTAAACAAAGTAAAGTATATGTAATATGTAATAAGTTTTACTTCAACAAGGTATATGAGGAGATCTTGTCTCAAACGATTACTTGTCATATTTAATCTTTTCCGACCATTGTTTATGGTGTTGATTTTCTCCTTAAATAGTCTCAGTTTCTGCATTGATTAGCATAGACTAATTGTATTAATTTGTACTGTGTTAATGAACATCTTGTCTCACTTTCTTGCTTATTTCTGCAACACTGTTTTTAATATAACTGAGCATTGGTTATCAATTCTTGATTACAATCCCAATATCAAGCAACAATTTTTTTTAATAATCTAAAGGTGATTATAATGTAGTATTTGTTCATATAATAAAATTGAAACAACATAAGTTCATGATAATTGAAAATGCAAGCACCAATGGTCACCAATGCATTATAATAAAATTGTTTGCACTAACAATCTCTTTGTTTGATACTTTAATGAAATTGCTATGTTTCATTTTTTTTATTTATAATATTTGAAATTTTAGAATCAAAATCAAATGGGTAGAATTTGTAAAATATTGTGAATAAAGTAAAGAGCAAGAATAAAATAGATGAACAAGAACAAGATGAGAGAAAAAGAGATACTTTTATTATATTCTCAAAGTAGGGTTGTGTACAATGCTTTCTCCAAACTCTATATTTATAGGCATAAGATGGAAACCCTAATTTCAATGGGTATTAAGCCCTAATAATAAAGTACATTAAAGTCTCATTTAATATATGAATATTCATAACACTCCCCCTTGGATATCCATGAAGATAATGTGCCTCGTTAAAAACTTACTAAGGTAAAAACTATGTGGGGAAAAATTTCTTAGTGAAGGAAAAATAGTACACACATCTTTGATACGCATAACATGTTGCCTCATTAAAAACCTTACCAGGAAAACCCATTGGGACAAAACCTCGGTTAAGGGGGAAAGAGTGCAATGCGTATTTCCTCCCCTCATGAAAATATCACATAAGATATTGGAATCTTCATAATTCAATCTTGAATATAATCTTCAAATGTTGAAGTAGACTATGCACTAGTAAATAGATATTACAAATTACTGCTTGAAAGGATTCATCGAATACTATTTTTTTGAAGATCATGAGGGGCGAAACTTTGAAGAAATATGTTTCGTTTTGTCACATTTGATGTATCCACCTTGAGATATAAATTTTGCATTATCTCTACACAAAATACCTTGCATATTATCTTGTGAAAGCAATTCACATATCTTCTGGATATGTCTAGCCAAACACATATTTCGGCTTTGCCTCATGCATAGCAATTATTTACATGTCTGGAAAGACATCGAGTTTTGAAAGATCTAAAGGTAATGGTCTCGTAGCACTTAGATAGTATTTATGGACCAACTAAGATATGACGCTTCCAGATCAATTAATATATATATGGTGCTTTTGGCCCAAGAATATCATCACCCTTTCTCGAGGGCAGAATAGATCTTTGTTTACATTAAGAGACCTAGCAACCATAAGGGTGATCAACGAATATGCGTTATGCATGTAAAGTCTCTTTAAATATTTTTTCGTGTATGTCGATTGATGCACAAGGATTCCATTGTTAAGGAGATATCTTCACGAGTCTCAACAATATTCAAATCATCAACATATACAACAACAACAACGACAAATCCAGAGCTAAATCTCTTAATAAAAATGCTCGGGAAAATTGAATCATTTTTATAGCCTTTCGCTAATAAGTACTCACTGAGGCGATTATCCAACATGCGCCCAATTTGTTTAATCCATAAATAGATGTTCAATTTGATTGAATAATATACTCGAGAACTTGAATTAACTGCTTCTGGCAGTCTAAATCCTTCCGGAAGTTTCATGTAAATGTTATTATCAAGAGGCTCATACAAATAGGGTGTAACGATATCCATTAGGTGGAAATTAAGTCTTTTATTGCCAGACTAATAAAAATCTTTTGCATCCACCACCTAGGAGTATGTTTCCTCATAATTTATTTCATGTCTTTGTGAGAATCCTTGTGTAACCAAACGAGCTTATATCTCGTGATTTTCCCTTGTATTTTTATTTCTCACAAAACCTTTTTATATCTATGGGCTTTACACCTTCCGGTGTATGAACTATAGGCCCGAATACTTCTCCTTTCGAAAGAGATTTTAGTTTCGCCTCAATTGTCTCTCTTTATTTTGGCCAATCATTTCTTTCTTTACATTGTCCAATTGACAATAGTTCATGATCCACATCAAAATATGTAGTGCTATATTGCATGCAAATGTATTATCGATGTCGAGTTGATTTCGGTTCCACTTATTATCATACATGACATAATCTATTGAGATTTCTTTCTTATCATGTACCTAAGTCATGTCAATGTCTCTGTTGGATACCTTTTAATCTCTTTTAGAGATTTTCATAATACGTAGATTCTTCGATCAGGCCATCATAAAATATAGCTCCTTTTATTTTTCGAGGATTTTTATCTTTGGAACCTACTTGTCTACCACGCTACAGGTGTAAGTTAGACTCATTAGCAACTAGAGTTTGTCCTTCTAGGACATCAAATTTAATCGAAGCATTCATAGCTGGTATATGTGACTTAATCATTTTTTTAGAGTCAGCAAAATCATCTGGCAATTGATTTGCTAAATGAATTATCCTTTGAACTTATAGTTCACATTGTTGAGTACGTTGATCAAACTGAGATATTGATAATTCATTCCAACTTATTTCTTTTTCCAGCTATTTATTTTCTCCCTCTAATGTTAGGAAAACTGATTCATTAAAATGATAGTCAGCAAATCGAGCAGTAAATAAATTCCTCATATGAAGCTCGAGATATTTAATTAACGAAGGGGATTCAAATTCGAAATATATTCCTAACCTTCTTTGATGACTCATCTTTGTGCATTGTGGTGGAGCAATTAGAACATATACCGCACACCCCAAAAATTCTAAGATAAGAACTATTTAGTTCCTGACCAAAAACCATATGTAATGAGGAGAACTTATGATAATTTCTTGGCTTGATGCGAATTAGTGATGCTGCATATAAAATGGCATGTCACCAGCATTATCAAGAGTGATTATCTTTATAGGATAATCTAGAAAATATGCTCATAATTTTATCAACTAAGCAAGAACCTCACAAACGCCAAGTTGCGGGTTGATAACAAGGATACATATGACCATCTAGTTGATGCATCCATTAAAATCGTAAAATATCTAGATGATCTATAAGAATGGTGTATGGGCCCACATATATCACCATGTATCTGTTCCAGAAAATTAATAGATTCATAATCTATCTTAGCTGGTGATGGTTGAATAATCAATTTGCTTTGAGAGCAAGCATCACATGAAAGAAACATTATTTCGAAGAATCTGTCAGTTCTTCAATCAATGACCACATGAAGTGTCAATAAATTTTCGTATCATAATTGAACCGGGATGGCCTAACCGGTCATGCCAAATAATAAAGTTATAAGTAAACTTTTGATTTACAATAGCATGAGCTTCAATTTGTACTAATTCTTGTGTAGTACAATCCGGATGACAATGTATGTAATTTTGTCAAGATTTTCTTATTGCCTTGGTTTATACTCGTATTATAGAGATAGTCAACATCCCCTTGACTAATAGTCACATTATGATATTCATTTATGTGAATATCTTTAAAATTCAACAAGTTTCTTTGCGATTTTGGCGAGTATAACGCATTGTGAATATGGAATAGATTTCCATTTGGCAATAAGATATTTGCTCTTCCGGAGCCTTCTATGATATTAGTACTTCCGGATATAGTACTCGCATTATTCCCTTGCATTTTAAATGAGAAAATATGTATAATTATGCACCTTTCAATATGTGATTTGTTCCATTCACTTCGGGGAATGGAAAATATGTGCTTTGTACCATTCACTTCAGGGAATGAAAAATATTAAATATAACACATATCAAATCAATTATCTATCAAAGATAATGTCACAAGAACTTATTACTCTTCTGGAGCATTGATATTTTAGTACTTTGAGATATAGTACTCAAAAGTTCCCCCTTGCATTTAAATGGAAAAATAGTTCTTATGCTTAAGTATAGTATGAGTACTTGCACTGTCTGCTAAGCATAAATCGTCACAATTCATTGCATATTTTATTCTGAAAGTAATCATATTCTTCAAAGGATAAATAAACATAAAGCGTAAATAAATAATATGTAAAAGAAATTAACATAAAGTAAATTAACATAAATAAATAATAAATAAATGATCAATTATTTCCTTTAGAGGTTATAAGGGAAATAAAATAAATGGTGAATTATTCCCTTCAAGGGTTATGAGGAAATTAACAATATCTAATTGAGCTGGACCAAAAACGCCATAATTATTTTCGCCATAAACAAAATTTGTTTATATTTTCTTTCCTTTATCTTTCATGATTGTGGATAAAGGTCCATAATACTTTGGCGTTCGGAAAATACAAAGCCAATGATTTAAGTTGTCACATCTATGCCGCATAGATTCCCCTTTCTTGGAATGATATTTTGCACTATTCGCATCTTTATTGTTCCACTTGTGGTGGGTATAATTATTCTCAAAATGATCATAATGTCTTTGTCCATAGCCCTGACCATGACCACAACTATTAATGTGGCATTTATTATAAAATCTCACATTCACTTCAGGGAATGAAGTGGAGCCAATGGGCCTTTAAAACATTTTTCACGATATTATGTCCGAGGACAACATTATTTGCGTGAAAAGTGGAGTATGTTTTTTTATAAAATATCCTCATCAGTAATATTTTGACCACATAACTTCAATTGTGAAGTAATTCGAAACATAGTAGAGTTATACTCGCTTACTGATTTAAAATCTTACAATCTCAGATGCAACCAACCATATTGAGCTTTAGGTAGAATAACAATTTTCTGATGATCATATCATTCCTTTAATTATTCCAAGGAATAAGAGAATCTTTCACCGTTAAATATTCAGATTTCAACCCCTCATAGAGGTGACGGCGAAGAAGTATAATAGCTCTGGCCTTATTTTAAGCATATTATTTCAAAGATTTAATCCTCGTACGCGACATTGTTAAACTAGTTCACAATGTCCTTTAGAAACATTCTTTAAGACCAATAGCCTCGCAGAACGGAATGTCCAACCAATATACTTGGATTAAACCAACAGAACATAGAACATAAATCACCATAATTTATAACAGTCTTCTTGTAGATCATAAATCACCATAATTTATTGCACTTTAAAATCGTAATTTAAAGAATAAAAATAAAATAGAGTTTACCGATATTGATTTTCCTCTCAAGGACAATGGAGATATAAATTACCAAGACAGCTCTTCATAATCTCTTTATGTCATATCTCTTTCCTAGCCATTTAAAGATATCATGTAAAACTCAAAATATGGTTAAAAATATCAACTTTAATTAATAAAATAACATAAATAAATATTAATGAGTATACGACATAATTTTCTTACCCCATAATTAAAGCCTTCTACTTAGAGAAGCATTGGTCAAGAGTTGAGAGCAAAGGAAGCTTTATCCCCATAATGTCGCACAGCCCTTTACAATGTAAGAACCAAAATTTTCTTTTTCTTTTTCTAGTAAAATACTCAAAAATTTCTTGTCTCCTTTGTATTACTATTGCGAATCCGAACATGGCAAAGTCTATATTATTTACAGACGTTGCTACTACGAGAGAAAAATAAATTCTAGAGAAAGTGACAGATAATTAAGGGTGATTGATCAAATATTCAAAATATTAGAACGAAATAATAATCGAACAATATATCAAAATACACTGACCTCAATATAAGAGTGGTTAATCAATTTTTATATCGATATACAAATAAACAAAACATACCGGAATTTCCAAGCTAAGTTGAATATATAGTAGATGTAATCACCAATATTTTGTTGAAATCTTTTTCGAGAATTGCCGACAAGAACCACGGTTATTGAGCGAGATCGTATTGATAACGTGTTGTGAATAAAGTAAAAAGCAAGAATAAAATAGATGAACAAGATGAGAGAAAGAGAGAGACTTTTATTATATTATCAAAGTCGGGTTGTGTACAATGCTTTCTCCAAACTCTATATTTATAGACATAAGATGGAAACCCTAATTTCAATGGTTTTTAAGCCCTAATAATAAAGTACATTAAAGTCTCATTTAATATATGGATATCCACCATAAATAAAGATATTCATAACATAAAAGTAAAACTGAATTTATTATACCAATTATGACGAGATTGCTATATATTTTTAATTATTTAGATTTAGGACTAAATAGATAAAATACATGCATTAAAATTAACTGTATTATTATACCAATTAAAAAAACGGTTTGAGTTGGATCACAAATTAGAATTTGTAAGCTATATTTATATTCATTCCAAATTGATATATATCTTTAACATGAACATGCTCCTTTTTTATTTTATCTAATTAAAATTTATATTTATCACAAACATTTAAAAAAAATAAACATACTCAAATTGTACAGGCCATTAACAATGAACTGTAAAAGAATCAAATTTCAGAAGGGCTTACAGACAAACTGGAACTGCATAGTTTTTTCTCTTGTTGAAAGAGAGCAGAATTACGAAATCTATTCTAACATGCATTCATTCTTCAGGTAAAACGTAAAAATCAACTAAGAGCAGCAACCCGTCTTCTGGTTAACCGGTTGTCCTCGTATCTGCACCATCGGCGGCCTCGCATTGTTTAACGCTGGCTGACTTGCCATCCTGCCGAAAAAAAGAATCAACAGGGATCGTAATCGGAATCTGGAAGGAATATGTGTCATTCAGGCTACTAGCAGTGACATTTTATATAATAAGTGTTAATAACCGCGATTTTTTGGGCAAAACAAGTACCAGTTCTTAATATCACCGGCCATTGCCATAAAAGCCTGCTCCACATTAGTAGCATCCTTTGCACTAGTCTCCAAAAATGGAATGCCAAGTTCATCTGCAAAGGCCTATTAACAGAACATTATGGATGCGACCGTGCTAGCTTCCGATAGTTCACGAAAATAATCGGAAGAGGGATTTGAACCACGAGTACCTTGGCGGTTTCGTAAGGAACCTCTTTTTTAGCAATAAGATCACACTTGTTCCCGACCAGAAGCTTGTTCACGTTCCCACTTGCATAACGATCGATTTCATTCAACCATTGATTCACATTGTGGAAGCTAGCTTGATCGGTAACATCATAAACTATCTGCCAGATGTGGAACAAATGTTACAAATTTGTCCGTAATATCCGAAAAAACATGCACCGAAACAAGGACAACGATGAAGAACTTGTCAAGAGAACATACTATAATGCCATGAGCCCCTCGGTAGTAGCTGCTAGTGATTGTACGGAACCGTTCTTGTCCTGCAGTATCCCACTGCATGGTGAAGAACAGATGAGTACACACCAGACCAAAGCCAAAATCCATGGAAAACAACAAATCAAACAAGAACCAGGTCATGAGACTCAACAACCGATGGGAAAAGATGTTCGATCAATATGATTTGCATGGCTAACAAACAAATAAAGCCATCTACTAGTCCGATCCAAGGAACAGAAATAAAGCAAATAAATAAGTAAAGATTCTCACAATTTGAAGTTTTAGAGTCTTCCCATCTTGCTCCACAGTGCGTATTTTCTGCACAGCATAGAACAAACATATAAGTAGAAAAATTCGAACAAAAAGAATGATTAATTCCACCTACGGGTCAGAAATGCTCACAAAATCCACGCCAATGGTGCTTATATAACTCTCCAGATATGAATCATCCTGTAGTTGAGGGATAGAAAATGTAATCAGAATGCAGGGATCATTTCAGAACCAACTACAAAACCGGTAAACGATGCATCGGAGAGAGCCGATCGTATGCTTAATTAACACGTGCAATTTGATTAAGGATGGATATAATTGTTACAATGGAAGCTTACAGCAAATCTCAGAAGAAGACATGATTTGCCAACTCCAGAGTCTCCAATTAGCAAAAGCTTGAATAAATAGTCACTGCACAAAAAAAAGTTAAAAACCTGTTAACATTGCAACTAAACAACAGCTCGAAATAAAATCCATGGCGTTGCGAACCTAAAACATGTTTATTTGTTCGAAAACTTAGAAATTGCAGGAACATTTGCATAGGACATGAATACAAAATTCTAATAAAGCAATAACTTTTGATAAAAAAGCTAAGAACAAAAAATCTAAATTCCAATGATCGTGAAGCATACTATTCAGCATTCATGGTTGTTGGTTTGACCGAACTCGAGCCTGTCCGTTGGGAGAAGAATGGGACCCGTTACTTGACAAAAAAGGCAAATGAAATAAAATCAAATTTAGAGTTAGTTTTTGTTGTGGTTGAGTGAAAAGAGAGAGAAAAAGTGAAGATATTTTGTTTTGGGGTAGTTTGGAACTAAATTAAAGTTTGTTAGACATGTCCGAAAACTTTGCATTTTATAGTGGCATCCTAAACATTCCCAAGTCAAACCCAGAAAATCAGCATATGATTCTTTATTAAGAAATTTATTATATATGGAAATTACATAGTTTAACACATCGTTAATTAATCATGGAAATGTTTCTGAAAAAATATATAGTGTAGTTTAAAGTTAGTCCAAATTCGAATGGCCGTCGTGCCGTCTCATAGGGGAGTAACACGAACTCCCATTCACGATCTCATCTTCTAATTTTAAAGCTTCAGTAATTTTTTAAATGATAATCTTGTAAGTTTGTAGTGATTCCTTATTATTTTAATTGTATTTAAGTTATTTTCTTAACAAAATAATAAAAACAATATGTTTGGCAAAGTTTAATCATGTTTATATAGTTTATTAATGAAATACTTTTTAGACACATAAATCACGCAGCATTATTGATAAACAAAAGTAATATCAGAACATAAACTAATAAAAATTCAAAACATCTAAAAAAACAAGAAACAAGAAAATGGTAAATCTAAAAAGAAAAGATAAGTATTGCATCGGTCATATCAAACACTCCTTCTTTGCAACAAAGAAAATCTCTACAGTCCATTGCAGGAAATTTCCATGAGAGTTGGCAGAAAAATAGCTAGATGAAATTCCAAAATCGGCAACTATCTTTCATGCTTTTCTCAAAAACGACGATTCGCTACATATTACATCAACCGAAACCTAAAAGGGATTACACTCTATGTGACCACCGACAAACACGAATAAAAAAAACACCTTGAGGGTCATCGTATTAAAACCAAAAACCCGTAAAAGTAACCATAAAAACGTATCATAAGACAGAGATGTGTCATAAAGTCAGAGAAAACGTACCACAATGGAAGAGTAAAGCACAATAAAGTGCGCGAAGAAAAAATAAATCAAATAGAAAAAAATAAAAACAAATATGAATCACTGGCGGCCGGCAATCAACATTAGAGCTGATGCCGCCGCCGATTAGGCAAAGAAAAAAATAAAATGAAGCAAGCGATAGCTAGCGTTTATTAATAAAATACTGAATTAATCGTTCAAAGTAATAAAAGCGATAGCTAGCGTTTATTAATAAAATACTGAATTAATTGTTCAAAGTAATAAAATATATTTTCTCTCTATAATAGTCTATTTTTAAGTTTTCATTTAGGGTGCTGAAAATGTTCGAGACAACTTTCCTCACCATGTAATATGTATTGATGATTCTCAGCAAACGGAGTTGGTGAGGAGTGGGTGAAAATGAAGTCTGCTGGTGAGGTAGATAAACCCCTCGCCCATCCCACTCCTAAAGCACTTTCTATTGACTTCGGAAAGGCAGGTGTGTTACCTCTTCGGTAATACAAAATCATTTACAGATCTAAAGTTAGGTTATCTAATAATAAACTCTCTAAGTTACACACATGTATTTAATGCCAAATTTTAATCCCCAAAACATACCAGTTCCATGGCTAAGCTGATTCTGGTCTGTTTTCTTGCTTTTTTCTGCTTTGCATTAACAATTCATGCAGCAACATATGTTGTCGGGGACACTTCTGGCTGGGACATAAGCACTGATATTGATTCTTGGGCTGCTGCCAAGAGATTCAACGTTGGTGATGTTCTATGTAAGTGTTTTTCTTGCAATCTTTTCGTCTCCGGATGAGATTTAAGATCTGTTTCGATCCGAGTTTAAGTGACAAATTCCGGTTTGGTTCTTGTTTCTCTGTAGTGTTCCAATACTCGTCGTCTCACAGCGTAAATGAGGTTACGAAAGAAAGTTTCGAAACTTGCAATACAACTAATAGTTTAACAACATTTTCCAATGGGAACACAACCGTAACACTGTCAAATGCTGGAGCTAGATACTTTGTTTGTGGCAACAGGTTGCATTGTCTTGGTGGGATGAAGCTTCAAGTCAATGTAGAAGACAATCGAGCATCGTCAACTGTCGGTGCCCCTGAAGCACAACCACTACCTCGAGATACAACTCCGAACCCATCTTCGAAGAACAATGATCCTACAACTGTTATTCCCAGTTCAGATGGGTTTATCAATGGTGGAATTGGATCTCTTATTCTTATATTAGCCTTCCTATTTATGGCCTCTACAGAGTTGGGTCTATTCCACATTTGAGAATAATGTTCATAGATATGCACCGTTACTCCATATTAATATCATAGGTTGTTATACATTGTTGAGCACCAACACAGAATTCATTTTGATTTAGTCCAAGGCAAATCTGTATTATATGCAGATTTCCTATGATATGATTTTATATGAACAATTTTTTCTTCTTTGGATTGATGAATTATAAAGACCGGGAATCGGATAATTTACCTAAGATTATCAACGGTGTCCATTTCAGTATTAATACATATAATCGCCCCATTGACGATAACCATGTTCAGTAACTACATTAATCAGCAGGCATTCATTCCATTTTCCATTAGAAAAGGAGGTTTAGAAGTATAATATGCTGGTGACAGACAAGCACAAAACTATAGACGATCATAAGCTTAAAGCTGCATATCGACTGGTGGGAACTCCACCGTAGCATCGGATTAGATCGTTGCACCCTTTCTCAGCAGATTGTTTAGAACCAAACCGAGGTACTGCTGCTGATATTCCTCAGCTTGAAAGAACTTGGCAGGCAAAATCATGTTTTGTTATATTTTCTTAATTAAAATATACTTAAAAATCTACGACTAAAAAATAGAATAATTAAATAAAATTTTTCAAATTCATCATTAGACGTTACATAAAAATCATTTTACACAAGTTCATATTCAAGAAAAAGATACATATCCAAACAAGTACAAACAAATAGGAGTATTTAAGAAACATGGTGTGATCGTCTAACTGTCATCAAATTGGTAGTAATATCATTACACACTTTTGTCATTTTATTAGTACTCATATGCTCAACTTCTTGAGTGACTTCGGTATTCGAAAATGCTTTCGGAAGAATAAAATTCGAATCTAAATCTATGACCCTAAAAGCTAGGTCAAGAACTTTACTTAATCCGATTTAGTTATGAAAAGCAAATGCAACACAAATTATCCTATTTTGATCTTGAGACGAATATATAGGCATTTTTGCTAAAATCTTCTAACGTGCCTTTAGAATGCCAAATGACCTTTCAATACAACTTCTTAAGGATGAATGAGCTCGATTAAAAAAATTTCGTGCTCCTCTAGGATTTGCACCACGAAACTCTGATTGATGATTCCTTATCTTATGATATGTCAAGCAGATTTGTGTATCATTTGTCTCCTAAATAATATTTGCCTAAGCATGATAAAAAAAGTCACAAAATTAAAAAGCAATTATTTTAAAAATAAAAATGAATGTGAACAAACAAATAAGAATAGACAATTAACTAAAATGAAGGCATTTACTTGGAGGAGGTTTTGGAAAATTTAGATTTTGGTTCCTAATTGTATCTAGGAAAATATGAGAATCATGAGCCGATAATTCTCAACCACTTAGCACATATGTGAAAAGCAAATCGAAATCGCATGCCGCTAATACATTAATGGTGGGTGTTCATATCCTTTCTCTATAACGCAATTAATCTTCCTCGCGAAGAATAACATTTATATGAGTACCATCAATTGCTACGATGCAATCCTAAAATGAAAGAATTTATTATGATATGCATACGGATGAGATGTAAATTATTACTATAGAATAGCATATATTAAATAACAAGATCCATTAAAAATTAGTACTATATGTAGCATTAACTTGCATTAAAGGTATTATGATGTTCATTAAAAATTAGTACTATATGTTCATTACAAATAAGTTCAAGAACCAAAAATTAGCAAAAATTCGCTAAATACTAGCTGAAAGTTGACTTCAAAATGTGTTTACTAGTGGATAATAAAACTAACTTCAACTTGCATTAAAGTTTGTTATGGTGTTCTTTTTTTCCTCTCAAACAAGTACTTAATCTAATTAAGTCTACCATTGTCATCTGGCAGACCACTAAGGATAGTCATTCTCTGAGGATCCTTAATCAAGGTGCAAGCAAAAAAATTCTGAAGTACTAGGTATTAAGCTAGGCAAAGATACTAATTTCGCTAAAAATCAGCACGTGTAAGGGAAGATTCAACATTTGAATGAGAAGATTCAACGAGCGAGTGTGCTTCAGCATTCATTAATTCTATATCTTTAATGTTTCTCTCAGTAACAACTTGAACTATATCATCGAGTTTCTTCAGTAACAGTGCTGATCCTCCAACTCTCCTAGACGATTCATCCTTAGAATTCTTATTACTCTCAAAAGCATCATTCTCCGAGGCTCGTTTGTTTTCTCTTCTTCCAACTTCTTATTCATTAAAATTAGAAAAAAAGAAAAAAATTGAGCTAAAATCATTCCAAACTTCTTGCTATTTCATATTAGCTTGCGTAAGGTTTACGATATTGCTCTCACTCCACACATCATCATAATCAGAAACAATACTATCAATGTTATAATTTGCGGAAAAAGAGACATATATTGTTTCCTTTTCATGCTCAGCAGGAGTAAACTTAAGAACCCTTTGTGCAACTGAAACTTCAAACAATTGTTCCATCTTATATTTTAGTTCGGGTTCCATCCCTTCATCTTGAAATGCTTTAAAATGTGCGTTTTTCTATAAAGCAAGATAAAAAAATTAATTCTAAAAATTTAAACCAACTTAGTTTGTGTAAATTTTGACAATAAAGTAATAAAGCAAGTGTAGATAAATATGCTAACCTCAATTTTCTTCATCCACCACTCCTCACTAGCACTTATTGTTCCCTTTTCATGATCTCAATCTAATTTCGTTTCCTTTCCTTTCAAGGCTTTTCAAAGATTCCATCTATTCTTTAACTAATCTCACTTGTTCTTAAGTTTATGTTAAGCCTGTCTTTTTTTTGAAATTGCAATTTTATCACCTTCTATGACACTTTTTGTGAGATCGTCATACCACTTTTTCTCTTACTTCTTTCAGCATATTGGGTACACAAATCACAAAATATGTGTACATTTTATTTCGACCAACTAGCCCTACTTACATCTTTCTCCCCGCTCTCACTTTCTTCACTGTTCTTTTTCTTCCTTGGTGTCATCTAAGTAGTATATAACATAATTAGATTCACTTATTTTACTTATATATCTCTTAAAAAATTTAAAGCAAAAACACTAACATGTCCAATAACTATTGTGATCCAATAACATTCCAATCTAATATTACTCATAATGTATTGCCACCAAATTATCATATCAATCAAACATGTCACTTTACTAATTTTTGGTTGGTTTTTTGAGTTTTTCTACAAGGTCGGGAACTTATTTTATATGTATCGATACTTGTCCTCAAACTGAAAATGTTAGACTTCTTGATAACATTTTCGGTTGGTTTTTTGAGTTTTTTCTGCAAGTTTCGGAACTTATAGAAAAAACTCAAAAAACCAACCGAAAATGTTATCAAGAAGTCTAACATTTTCAGTTTGAGGACAAGTATCGATACTTACAAAAATAAGTTCGAAACTTATAGAAAAACTCAAAAAAAATCAAAAACAAGCATTTGAACAAGTAGGTAACAAGTACTATAAAGATTAGAAACTAACCTCGTAATCTCAACTTATAGGGCTTCTCTTTTTTTATTATGCAAAGATTTCATATACAAAATTACACCACCAAACAAAAGAAATAATTAATTAATGATAAAAGGCAAAGAAAGATGAAATTATCTTGCAAAAGAATCTTGCACAAGGAAAAAAACAAGAACAACTCATTAAAAGCATAAAAGAAAACAACTAACCTTAATGGGTGAAATTATCTTGTAAAAGAATTTTCATGGTTTTTTGTTTAATGTTTTAGTTTGACGATGGTGAATACTGTGATAAAATTAGAATGTGGTCTATTTTATTAGATTGGGTTTTATGGCAATGATGTAATTATGGAAATAATAGAGTCGAGTACGTTATTTAACATCTTATTTTGCAATTAACTCTTTCAATCCGTTGAAAAATTCAGCGTTCTCTAAATTAGCTTATTTTGCACAACCAACTGTGTTAAAAAAATATTTATTAAATACTAAAAATAAAAACTTTAACTACCAATCAATTATTTATGCCCAAATAAACTAAAAAACCCCTTTTAAGAAATTGTTTACCAAACACCCCTTAGATTTTTTAATTAAAAAGGTGCAGTTAGGGTTTACACGTCGTTGCAACTCTCACGGTAAAGGTAAACGGCCACGGGTAGAGTATTTGTACCCTAGTTTTCACCCCTAGTAAAATTCGAACCCTTTCACATTTTCCCGGTGAATACAAAACTGTTTTCTTTCGCCTAAAAATCCGAAATTTGAAAGATATTGATTTTTTTCTCAACTTTCCATCTTTATCTCGGGAACTAATTACTACTTTTTGGTCTATAAAAAGCGCTTGGGTTTTCCATTTCCTCTCTTATTTACCAAGAAGCGGCGGTATTTGGCTTTGTATGTCCTTTTTTTATTTTTCAATTTGCTTTCAATTATTGGGTTTTCGTTTTGTTTATATTTTCTTATAGTTTAAGAACTCAGATTACTTGTTCAATGTTTTCTTTATGATATTTGCTGTTAGTTCGTATGGTCATACCTGTTATCTAGAGTCCGCGATTCTAGGTTGTTGCTGTATTTGAATCTTTATGCTGTTGGTTGTATTTTGACAATGCTAGTTCGATTCTTTGTTGCTATGATAATTGTCCCTTCTATAAGGAAATAGAAACGAGAGAACGTGTAGGTTGTTGAAAGTTCTTTAATTTAACAAAAACTATGAAGCACGGGTCAGGGATTGAATTGCAGTTGTGGCTGCATTATATGTCAATGTGCTTTATCGTGGTTGTGGACCTAATGAATGCAATTGCAGTCATTGTGGACAGTATCCTTACCACTATGTTGTGCCGCCATTATGGTAGTGGACCATTATTTGAATCTCTGGCATGGTATGGCAGCCCAAGGCGTCCCATGTACAGGATACATCCTTGGGACAGGTACGGCTTGGGTACTTTCCGGAATGCCCTTTTAATCTCCACCAATGAAGTGAGGTTAACCCAAATGCACCAAGTTTTTTAACCGGTGCTCAAGGCTTGAGCAGAGCAAACTTCTCTAGAGAGTAATTTTCCTTTTAGCCTTTTTCATTTTTTAAAATTTCTATTATTAATTTATTATATTATTTTATAGCATAAATATAATTTTAATTACTATTTAACATCAATCAATTCTATTTTTTATTAATAAAACAATATATTAAATAATTTATTTTTAATATAAAATAAAATTTTATTATCTTTCAACTATTATCTAAAACTAATATAATTTCTTAATTTAAACAAATTTTCAAATTATTTGTTTATATTTTTTAATCATAGCATAAATTATTTGTCGTACCTACCTTTGTCATACCCGTATCGTTTCCCGTATCTGTACTGATATGTACCAGTGCAACATAGAACAAAACAGTGCTCTACTTGTGCTGTTGCAGATTTTTTTCTCTCTTGCAATTGTTGGTTTTGTTCATGGGATTGAGTTCCTCGAGACTCGGCCATGATCTAGTATTTACATAATTTGTGTAGGAATTGTGGTTTGTGTAACTACATGAATTTGACAAAATTGAGTCAACCGAGTTTCCTAGGGTTTTATTAATTAATATTTGTGCAATTCATATCAGAATTTATCATGGAATTGCAATATCAAGTCGATGACAATTTGGATCCATCAAAAAGCAATGTGGATTTGTCAAAATATAAGCGACGAAGAATCTCTGCTGTTCGTGACTATCCTATACAGTTTGGAGTGAACTTGAGAAAAGAACAGGAAGAGGTTGCTCACGTCCATCCATATGCTTGCTGCTCTGTTTTAAAGAAGTAAACCCCCCCCCCCCCCCGAAAATTCGAAAAGGGTTGACTGTCTCACGAGATTTCCCTGTTAAGTTGAATGTGCCTATTGCTTCGAGAAATCAAATATCCGTTTCCGAGGGGAGTGATTCTGATTATGGAATTCCTATGGAAGATTGCAAACAATTAGATGTTCTTAATGCAGCTAATTTTTCTGCCTGCACAGATGCTAATCAGAGCAACAGCTCAGTTTCTATACCCTCCGAGTCATTTAATGCGCCTACTGCTACCAATGCTCATGATCTTCTTGCCTGCATAAATTACAAGGAAGATGGTATGTTTATTGTCTTTAGGGATTGCAAACTGATGGATGTTTATATTCCAACTAAAGTTTATCATGCACATATGTTAAAGAATCCAGGTTTTCTATGGTTATTTTCAGTGAGAAATGTGCTATTGCAAATAATGTTCATCCATACTTTAGGTTCTATGCATGACCATACTTTCTATTTGATGTTTGTTTCTAATTTAACTAGAAATTATGTGTGCATAGATGTAAAAGAATCATGTTGGTTGCTGCTAGTA
This sequence comes from Hibiscus mutabilis, assembly GCA_019671005.1. NCBI lineage: Eukaryota > Viridiplantae > Streptophyta > Magnoliopsida > Malvales > Malvaceae > Hibiscus > Hibiscus mutabilis. Next base: position 65,425 of record JAGYYJ010002026.1, read on the forward strand.
ATGAGCAATTACAAAGTGGATGTTTTTACTGCAACTAAATTTTATGTGTGCACAGGTGTTGAAGAAAGTAGCTTGTTAATGAACATTGGGGGTGAGCAATGTCAAGCTGCTGTATTTAGTTTGGGTAAGGATCAAGTACTTCATGAGGATTGTCAGAGTCACACCTCTCTTACCAAAGGAGTGAGTTCATCAATGGTCGATGCAGATGAACGATGCTTGGATTCCTTGTTTGGTGTGAATGATTCCAGAGAAACCTTTAATGTCGAAGATTGTGTCAAAGCGCATGATTCTCGAGCAGCTTTTAATGACGATGAAGAATGTGTGAAAGTCGTGGAGGTGAATGATTCTCAAGTTGGTCCTAGTAATGATGAGCAGGTCACTAACAATGAGTTGAAAAATGATCGTGACAAGGTGAAGGGAATTATTAATCTTTTCAGAGAAGTTTGCAACGAACTCTTATGGGATAACGAAGGGAAATCAAAAGCTGGTTTTACTTCTGAAGCTGTTTCAATTCTTCTAAAGCGCCATAAATGGATCAAAAGGGATAAGCATTTGGGCCCTATCCCAGGGATTGAAGTTGGTGACCACTTTGATTGGAGGGGAGAACTGAATATTATTGGCCTCCACTGTCGAAACATTCATGGCATAGATTATATGAAGTTTGATGGAAAAAATTTAGCCATAAGTGTGGTGGATTCCAGGCGATATGACAATATTTTTGAGTCAAAGGAAGGAGAGTTTCCTGATCCTTAATTTCTATAGGGGAAGGTGAAAATCCAAAGCTTAAAGGCAAGAAACCTATAGAGGACCAAAAACTCAGAGCAGGAAACCTTGCACTAAAGAATAGCGCAGAGGCTAAAACTCCTATAAGAGTTATTCGCAAGTTTTTCTATAAATGTGGGAAGATTGAAAAGCACAAATATGTTTATGATGGGTTGTACTTTGCTGATAGCTACCGACAAGAAACAGCATCATCTGGTAAGCTTGTGTTTAAGTTCTTGTTGAAGAAATTTCCTACACGACCAAAACTTGATTGGACAAAAGTTAGGGATCTTTATGAATGATACTTTTGAAGGTATAGAGGGCACCTATATGTGTAGTGAACACTTTGGATGATGACAAGTCTCGGATGGTTCTTTATGTCACCGGCGATATTTCTCATGGTAAAGAGAGGATACCAATACTTAATTGCGTCACCAATGTGGCATTAGGAGTTGCATCATCCTTCATTGATCGAAGATGGTTGTGATTGTGATTGTTTTGATGGGGATGCTCATACTCTAAGGATTGTCCTTGCATCTTCAAAAATGGAGGGTCGACATACAATTATGAAGAACATATCTAGAAGTTTTTAAGACTAAAACGAAAGGATGAGGGTGTTAAATCATGCTCTTTTATCCGACGTCAAAATTTTATATGCGAGTATACAGGTGAATTTGTTCATAGACAAGGTGAACAAAGGGTAGGTAAGGATGAGTACATGTTTGATATATGCGTTAGCAATGATCATTCCTTGCGGAGACAAATTCTCTTGACTGATTTGAGGGAAATGAATGTTTTATCATTGATGCTACTCGAGTTGGGAATGTGGGACAATTCATCAATCATAGTTGCTCTCCGAATATGTGCCCTCGGAGTCTTCTCTTTGATCATGTTATTTGCCATGGAAAATGTACCTCCATAATTGTTATGTACAACAAGCTGAAAATGTATTTGGTTAAGACCATTGACTTAATCAATGGGTTTGAGAAAATAAGTTGTTTTTCAAGATTTTGGTTAAAAGAATGAATGTAGATGAAGTTTGCTGAAGAAGACGAAGTGGATTATTTTGTAATCTATTTAAATGTTAAGGTTAAATTTTTAAAATAATATTAAATTTAAATAAAATGTAAATATTAAGGGTTTAATTTATTATGATACTGATTTTATTAAAAGTCGTCTACCGTCTATATTTACTAACAGAGGACCCATTTGTTACTTGTTTTAAATTAGGATGGTTATTTTATAATTTTTATAGTCGGAACTAAAAACGATACTTATAATCGAGGACTATTTGCAAATTTTACCCCCAAACAATTGTGGCTGAGACCGAGTCGATGAGTTTAATGAGTAGCAGGTTAAAAAGATACCCACCATTCACATTTGCAACAAAATTATGCTTCCACTTTGTCTTCACTCTCTCCACGGACCATTCCTCTTGCTCTGTTCCAAACAACTACAGAAGAACAAGAAGATTTGATTGAAGATTTCTTTTCTTTTTTTGTTGGTGAGGATGGTTTCTTTGAATCGAGTCTTGGCGCTATCCTACACGGTAAAGCCATCGGTTCCTTGTAAAACTTGTTCGTTAAGCTCTAGATTCGTTAAAACGAAACCCAAATTGAATTCGAAATGGCGATCCATGGCGACTGAACCTGACTTTTCTTCATTCGCGCCTTCTCTTGGTTCCGATTCTTCCGCTGATAAAATTACCGCCGGGTAGTTGTTTTTTGTCCTCTCTTTACTTAAGGTTTTCACGTTGTTTTAGTTATTCTGAATTATATATATATATATATATATATATATAGATATATTACAAACGTGCAGATTCTGCATCATAGAAGGGCCTGAAACAGTCCAGGATTTTGCTAATATGGAACTGCAAGAAATTCAGGATAATATCCGAAGTCGAAGGAACAAAATCTTTCTCCAAATGGAAGAGGTCACCCCCACTGATTTATTTTTCTTGCTTTGATTGTTTTCATTGAGTTTTTGGCTTCCTGCATCTGCACTTCAAATTGAAAGTTTTCATTTCTATTGGGAAATGGCTGCATGTGGTGATCAAGTAGAAAATTTTTGACTTCCAGTTAGTTGCCGTTTAGGATAGGGGAAGTTTCTGAAATTGATTATAAAATAGAAAGCTTTGATTTCAATTTAGTTTCCATATCAAGCTGAAAGTTATGCTTCCATTGAGTTTTATATACCATTAGTTTGTGATGTCGCTGCATATACTCATCAAGTAGAAAGCTTTTGATTTCCAGTGAGTTTTTGGTATCAATATGGGAAGTTTCTGTATCTGCTGATAAGATTTCATTTTAATTGAGTTTCGATATCAATGGTGGAAGTTTCTGCATCTGCTCACGAGTAGACATTGTACTGAAGAGTACAATATGATAACTTAAACCTACCCAATTGTGTAGATTCGGAGGCTAAGGATTCGACAGAGGATTAAAAGTGCTGAACTGGGCATTTTTAAGGAAGAGCAAGAAAATGAACTTCCTAATTTTCCATCATTCATCCCGTTCCTTCCTCCACTGGTAAGATGCATATTTTCGTTTGCTTTCCCCCCCCCCCCTCAACTTGTTCTTTGTTCAAACTTTTGTTCATTAATTAAAGTGAACCAATGTATTTTGTCTGCACAGACCTCAGCAAATCTCAAGGTTTATTATGCAACTTGTTATTCTCTTATTGCTGGGATTATCCTTTTTGGTGGACTTATAGCACCCACTGTGAGTCACTCATGTCCTCAACTCTCAAAATGTAATATCTCTTTTGGTGTCAATTGCTGAGTGAGTTGTGGGGCTTCTAAGTTATTTTGCCCACACTCTTCATTTTTGTAAAATAGTCATGTTAGACACATGTTCGAATATTGGGGTATGATCCCTCCCAAATATACAAAAAAAAAGAAAAAAGTTTAAAAAATGAGTATACTGGTTTTGGACATATATTCAACACTTACTCCCTAGTCCGAGTAACATGGCTTTTGGAAAGAAAATTAAAGGCATGTGTTTTCCTTGAGAGGAAAAAATATTTGTAAGGGAAATAATCAATAAAAAAAGGAAAACAGGCAAGGGGGTGACAGTGTTCACCTTATTATGCGGAAGCAACAAGTTATTTACCACTGGAAACTTTAGTTGATGTTAATACTAAGATCTACACATGATTTTGGAGCTCATAACTTATTTTGCCATATTTCTTTTTGTTCCCATATCATAGCTGGAGCTTAAGCTAGGACTAGGGGGCACTTCATATGCAGATTTCATCCATAGTATGCACCTGCCAATGCAGTTGAGGTATGACAATCCTCTTGTTTGTAATGTTTGTGTATTATTTCTAAGAGATTGAATTGAGATTCTTGATGCTTCCCTTTTTACCATTAGGTTGATGTACTTTTGGTTTGGTTTCCTTAGACGCACTTGCTTCTATCAGGCATACCCTAGATATTGCCATATTCTTTTGGGACTTGACTTAGATCACAGTCTGTAATTTACTCTTGAAGTTACATGCATCATCTTAACCATACATCTGTATTTTTTAAATGGAATGAATAAATTATTCACCTACCATTTTAAAAATCAATGTTAGAAGTTTGCAACTTCTTTTATGAATTGCAGACTGATAAAAGGTTTTTCCATTCTTTTGAGACAATGTTGAGCAAGAATGACAGGTGCTATTGGTACAAGGAAGCTTGTCACAACAATATAAGATATTACATTTGAAAGATTAATGGAAAATTAACTTACAAAAGTTTGCTTCTACAGAGAAGAGACATCTTTCATTTGTCTCCTGTTTGGTATACTGTATGCAAGTTGGTTTCATGTAGTATTAAAAACATTTCTGTTGGTGGTAACTGTAGTGAGGTTGATCCTATAGTGGCATCATTCTCCGGAGGAGCAGTTGGTATTATCTCAGCCTTGATGGTAGTTGAAATAAACAATGTTAAACAGCAGGAGCATAAACGATGCAAGTATTGTCTTGGAACAGGTATATTTTCTGAGACATACTTCTCTTATTTAAAGTTCTATACCATATTCCAGATACTGTATCACTATCCACATTGATGGTAAATGCAGGATATCTTGCTTGTGCTCGCTGCTCAAATACTGGATCAGTCGTTCTTATTGAACCAATCTCAACAGTCCGTGGTGGAGGCCGGCCTTTATCAATCCCCAAGACAGAAAGATGTTCAAACTGTTCTGGATCTGGAAAGGCATGGCTTCTAAAACTGTGTAGTCTTAATAGTTTACTTATGCAATTCTTTATCCGAATGTGGGGATTTTCGGGTTTTTAGTTTTCGTTAGTTCATAAACTCTGAATGTTTTCTCATAATCCTTTTTCGTTTTTACGTACTTTGGCAGGTCATGTGCCCTACATGTCTTTGCACTGGAATGGCAATGGCTAGCGAACACGACCCACGAATTGACCCATTTGATTAAAGGTGCATCCCCCCCCCCCTCTCTCTCTTGTATTGAAATGTAGAGCTCTTCTTTGTATTTTTGTGTAACCAATCTTTTCATATACAAATATTCAAGCAAATGAAAATGAATGTATGAATGTTACGGAGACAAACCCCACTTTTGAAATGAAAAACTTCAATCCTCATTTAGACATTGAACTCATGCAATTGATCATTTTCGAGGTTTGTGATGTTTGACTTCAGCATCATCTTATGATTTCGTGTCGGCTATATGAATTTTGAGAAATTTTGAGTTACTATCGATTGTTTATAGGCATGATTGATTACTTATAAAATCATCTTTTATAAAATATCATTTTGGTATTGAGAGAAACAGTTTATACTGAGGAATTGGTTGCGAACTGTGAGGTTATGGTATTAATTTTTTATACTGTTAGTGTACCTGATAATAATCCTTAATTACAATCTAATAGAATATTTAATTTTAAGAATGCAGTTCTTTTCATTACAAGATGGGATTCATCAAAATACAAGGTTTTATTTTCATAATAACTCTTAGAGACACTCATAAGGATAAATTATATCATAGGGCCTCCTCACCATATCATCCAGGGATGGACTTAGAGGGGGCGGTCGTCCCCCTAAACTCTAAAATTTTAAAATTCATATATGATTTAGAATATTTTAAATTTTTTTTATGTATTTCCTATTGAAAATCTATCTTCGTCCCCTCTCAAATTTTATAAGTTCGCCCCGTAATATAAAGTTCTGCATCCGTCCCTGATATCATCTATAATCCAAATCAATAAATCATTTGTTTAGATCATTGAAGAACTCAGATCTAGAGTACATGAGGAGACTGGTTCGACATATAGGGTGAGGCTCCAGATCGCTTACTTGCTAAGGTTTTATCATTAGTTCTCAAGGGAAAAAGGCAAATAAGGGTGAGAAGGATGGAGAAGAAGGGGAAGGAGACAAATGACAAGGAGGGTGGATAGAAGGGGACGAGATGAAGACGAATATGGAGGTGGTCGTGAGCATCATGAACCAAAGAAGGTGGTCGGAAATACGACAAGAGGTTGAGAGTTTATAGGTCAAATTGATATTTTGTTTAAAGTTTAAGGATCAAATTAAAAATTAATCATTTTAACGAACGTGACACGTAATTAAGCTAATGAGATTTTACGATTCAATGATCAAAACATAGTAAATTAATAATATGGTTGAATAGAGCGGTTTAGAAGGTACAAACTTGTTTTATGTAAATAGAGAACATAATTAAAATTAATATATGAATTTAATTTGTATATAAATTTTAATTAGAATGAAATTTCACTTTTAAAAAAATACACTATTAAAAAAAATTAGAATGAAATTTCAAAATTATTATAATAATTAATGTAATTAGTATTTTCGGTCAAATAGTATTCTTTTAGAAATAATACAACAGTTTTAATATTTGTCATAAATTTCGATTAAAGATAATACATAGTATAATATTCTCTTTAGAAATAATATATCCAGCTTTAAATGCCTTCCATAGGTAAGATGTGGAATTAATTCCTTATTCCATAAATATGGACATTGAATTCTGAAATTAATAAGACCTTATAACACCCATTTCCCGTATTCATAGCTGAATACGAGTCAGAGATATCACAAAACATTTGTAAAACCTTCTACATTTGTAACTCGGTAAAAAATTTGATTATTTTAAAAATATTACAATATATTTAGTTTCTATTTACAAATGTAGTTAATCGCGTATAGTTTAAATATAATATTTTAATCTTCACATCGAGTTTAATTTCAGGCAACAACTTATTAATTTAATTTAACTTTATATAATTAATAAAACTGCCTAAAAACTGCTTGATTTAAAATTCATCTAGATACCACATAAAATACAAATTCTATCAGAGCAGTCATATCATTTTAATAAACATGTCAGCTAGTAAATTATCAAACAGTGTCAAAAGATATCTTATTGTTATTGATGTACCTGTTATTGATTGATGATGTTCGTTTATGCTCCTTACTCTAACCATTTCTTCTTTCCTACGTGTAAAACAGTTACACGCTAAGTATTTACTTAGTGAGGCAATAATTCGAATTCAAGTGCAATTGTCATAATATCAATATTAATGATTAACAATGCACATGATCACCTTACCATTATATGCTCGTTAACATAAATAAATATGTATATCAAAGTGATAAGATTAGATCTTACCAATACCGTTGTCATTTCATCTGTAAGCTTTCAATGCTTACCAATACCTTTTTACCATTTCTATCTGCAAGCTTTCAAGCTTATCTTCCTGTTTCTTTTTTATTCTTTCAAATTATTTAGCCCAAGGTATCGAATTAAGAGATTCTATGCACACGAGTCATCCCCTCATACCCAACCTTTCTTGAGTATATATATTATTTGCACTCTACCGGGAGTGCTTAGCACCGAAGTGCTTCTGTATACTTACCGGAGTATACAATATATCCCTCATTGAGTTTTTATGAAATTACACCAAAGTGTTTAGCACCCGTAGTAAGTCCGTATACTCAAACCATGCACGAGTATACTCCTCGATGAGTATTTATAATATTTGCACTTTACCTGAAGTGCTTATACTATTTATACAGCTGTTTATGACCCTATGGATATCCAACTATACCATCGAACCTCTATATCATACATTAGACTTTATTTCATCATTTAAGTCATCAATGGCAACATATATCAACATTTAACAGTTCATAGCCGAAATAACATTCATATTATACCATCATCAATAACTAGTGATCAATGCATTTATTTCAACCTTTGACATATTTAAAATATGTCAAATATATGATCAATGACATAAATATCATGACAATATATAAACCAGGTAGACTCATCGCAAGTTCTACCGGTGATGTATGAAACATCCATGTATAATGTTATGTATGTATTGCACTCACCTGGGCCATTTATTAGTATGCCTCATTAAGTCCTCTTTGATCCTTTCCTTTATTGTACCTCGAACCTTCCTTGATTCGAACTTAACTTCATAATTCAAATAAGTAAAATATTTGTTAGATCTCAATCTAACAATATCTTAGACATATTGTCCAAAATAATCATTCGAATACAAAATCTCCAAAGGTTTTCCTTTCTTCCTTGTATTGTTCAAAAATTCATTATGGTCCTTAGTAACCACTTTGAACTTCCATTAACCCCTTTCAAGCTTACTAATCAACCTTAGATACAAAGTGTATCAATTCTCATTTTCTGGCAGTTTGCAATACCTCCAAAGAAATATTTCTATAAAATAATCTATAACTCGGAATTCGACTCCGTTTGTTCTGAAAGAAACTAGATTCAATAAGCTTTTCAACCATATAAATTAATAGCCCAAATTCAACTTGTACGATTTATGGCGAATTTTCAAAGCCAGCCACAGTGCTGAAATTCGGAACAGACTGGTGTTCTGTTTTCTGACCTTTCATCACTTAAAAATTCATATCTTTTGACTCGAAACTCGAAATCAGATTCTATTTGTTGGACACAAAAATAGACGAACAAATATTTATATCGGTATAAAATTCACCATCTAACCATTTTATAGAATTTATGGTGAATTTTCAAAGTTACTGCAATAAACCAGTTTTTCTACACAGCTTCCATAAACAACTTCAACTTTTATACTAACTTCTCCTTACTTTTATACTTTTCAATTTAGTCCAATCACTACCTTTAAACCACCAACTCATCACATTCTTCACCAAATAATTATTCACAATAATTCTCCTTCTTTACCGAAATAGTCACTAAAATGCAAAGATAAGGATTCAAGCTTCTTAACTTTACAATTTGGTCCTCAATTCAACATTACTACCTTAATTCCATTATTACAACTAAAAATCAGATTTAACCTCAATAAAAAACTTCAATTTCGATATGGTCACTTAACTTTAGCAAATTGTCAAAATGGTCACTAATTCAATTCAACATCAATTTGGCATTCTAGCTTCATCTTCTTATCTCTAACATCATTAATAACACAAATACACTCCAAATTCTAAAAATTCAGGTTTGGTCCTTCAACTTTTTAAGTTGCCGAAATGGTCCCTACACAATTTAACTTAGGGTTTTGCTTCCAAACAACAATTCAAGCTTACTAGATCATTATTTCAACATCACAAACCCTAAATTAAACTTGAATCCATAAACCCTAATCATCTTCATAGAAATCAAAACATGTAAAACTTAAATCCGAACTCAATATCATGATTTTAACATCATACTAGCTTGATTTCAACTTAAATTCAATCATGGAATCATAAAATCTCAAAAGCCCCAATTTGATCCATAAACCCTAATTTCTTTCTCATGTAAATTCTCATCAATCAAGCATGGATTCCATTAATTATTGATATCAAAAGTTAGAGCTAGAAGAGTATAACAACTTTGTAGTTGAAGAGATTACCTGAAAATCGAGTTTTGGAGCTTGAATCGGGCTTGGAAAAATTCTCTTTCTTTCCCTAGCCCTCACGTTTGTTGCTAGAAAAGAGGAATATCTTTTCACCATTATTTTACACATATATCTATTAAATAAATATTAAATTCATTTAATAGTGAAATTATAATTTTGCCCTTTTTATCCAATGGTTGAGATTGATTTCATCATCAATCAAGGTCCAAGATTTAATCTTCCATTTTCTCTTTCCAAAATTGCCCTTATAAAATTTTAAATATTTCAAAATTGACACTGGGGCCAAATGACCAATTTGCCCTCCAACTTGTCTTTATTTACTAGTTTGTTTCCAAATTGCCATTCCATTAAAATCTAACTAAATCTAGTTAGAATTCAACCGATCATAATAAAATATTCATAAAATAACATTTTATGACTTTTCCATAGCTTTTGGATCAGTCTCCAAAATTTCCATTCGATCCAATATACCGATAAATAATTCTTTACTCGGAAATAAACTGTAGGATTCATCTTGAATCAAACTAAAAATATTTCCAACACTTGGAAATGACTTTTATAACCTTTCTCTATCATATGGCAAAATTTCAAAATTTTCCAGTTCGATCCGGGTATCCGAATTCCACTTAAACTTTAACTGCGATTTTCCCAATAATCGAAGTATCAGATCGAACCAATAATTCCGCATTCGATTCACACCCTTAGGTGATCTGTTTATTTATGATAACTTTTGGGAAATTACAACTTTAGTCCCCAAACTTTCCAAACTTTATAGTTTAGCCTAAATTTTTCAAAATTTACATTTTGGTCACTACCTTTTTAAACTCCAATTCCCATTCCATTTTTCCTTGGAATTCAACCAAACTTTAAGAATACCTTATTCAATTCACTATCTATCACATGAGACCTTTAAACCTTAGAAATTTCCTTTCCAAAACCCATAATTAAAGAAATCCTAACTTTCACATTTTTGTCATTTTAGTCACTAAATTAGCTTTTAAGCTATTATCTTAGTGCTAAATGACCCTTAATCAACTTAGTAAATTTTGGGGTATTACAGACCTACAAATATAAAAGTATGTGTCGTAGGTCTAACAATTTCGCACATTATTCTTTGTTTTTTTTTTTAAATTACGCTTTTTGTTTGTAATTGGACGAAGTGCGCAGAGGTTAGGTCGTTTTTTGTGGCTAGATCGATATCACATGTAAGGAAACTTTACATGTAACAAGTCACCTATCTCTATAAGGAAGGTAATTTTTCAATCTTAATTCTTTCATCGTACATGGATCATTATGAATGATTGTTATTTTTTTGTTGCATGACAAAGTGTACCAACAGTCTCAATAACATTTTAGGTCGGGGTTGAGATAGTCAAAAAGATTGATCTACACTGTCCCATTCTTATCCCTAGAAATAAAAAACTACTCACACCCAACAAGTCTCGACCCGATCCGATGTATTATTAAAAAAATACTAAATATTTTATGTATATTTACAATACTGCTACTGCACACTATATTTGGGGTTTTCCTCATTTCCTATCCTCTGCCGTTTCTTATGCCCATTTCCCCCTTTTTGTCATTTTTTCTTTTAATTTTTCTACTATTCGCTTCAACTCATTTCCATTTTTTCCCTTTCATTTTTACTTTATTCATTTGATTGTCCCCAAAATTTCTTTAAATAGCTTGCTTGATCTTCTATACTTCTTTTCTCTAAATCAATTTCTCTATACCAGACAAGAGAAGATGGGGAGACGACAGAGAGGGAAAGAGTTTGAGATTTAACCTAAAACACGTTATATATTAAGGGTGGGTACTCAGACTTGAATACCTGAGAATTGGATATCCGGTTCTCTGAGTAGCATATCTGCTAGCCCATGTCTTGACTAGTGACTATCAGGTACTTGTATGGGTAGAAATTAGTTGAGAAATATCCGAAAATAAATCATGAGGATTCGAACTGACGGAATACGTAATAAAAGAAATCTTTATCAACGAAAATGAGGATAGGGAAAGTTTTACACCGAAGCTCAAATGAGAATGAAGATGAAGACGTAAATTGCTATATTCGAATCGTATAGATAATCGAACCGTAACCGTATAAATAAGTTTCACAAAGATCCCGATATTTTACAAAATTTTTAAAAAGTATATAATTAACTCTCATTAAGCTATATACTTGCCTATCTTATTATCAATATTTCAATCTATCAATATATTTGTGCTTTTGTTTAAACCTTATTAAGTTTGAGTGACCCCTCTAATAATTTTTTTTGTTAATTAAGGGTATATAATCTATTTATCTTTCAATTGATCACATATTTTACGTGTATTGAAAAATGACTTGTAAATTGAAATTGGCGATATATTTTGGTTAGTAAAATAGTAAATTTTGTTGGGATGAGGATTCTCGAAAACCATGAGAATTCGATGGGTATGTAAACATGGACAAAGAAATCTCTGGTGCATGTGATGTATATTTCTCGAAATCGTCCCCGCAAGTGTTGGAGACATAGTGAAAATACAGAACTGTCCCGCACTATCCAATTCCCATCCCTAAGTACTAGTTAACCTGGTACCTATAGAATTTGGGACCAATTCATATAATTTTTTTAGATACAATTTTTTTATAAAAAATACAAAAAAAATAGTGGATAATGTGTTATGAACACTCCCGGAGGTAATCAGTCATATTTGTATATTCACAAAAACAATAGACAAACAACAAAATATTTGTTCACCTTGAACCATCAAATATATAAAAGCAAGCTGTGAAGTATATATAATACAACATCGGCATCCCTAGTGTTTGACACTCAAGTTATAAGTTGAAATTTTCATATTTTGGGCCCTTCTACATAGAGAAAAGGAGCCCTAAACATTTCCCGGCAAATTTATGTTTCCCGCTTTTCTCGTGGTTTCAAAAGTTTTCATTCCCTCTTTATTTATTAGTTTTTGGAAAGTTAATTATTATCTCTACTCGTCACTCAAATTATTAAACCCTTTCATTTCCACTCTCCTTAAACATTGCTATTTTCTCCTTGGCTATAGCCGCCGTCGAAATCACCAACGAGGATAACCTCTCCGGCGGACCGAATAGCTATCGGAGATTAAGTGTAAGTTTGGAATCCCTGGTCCAGATCTGTCATGCCGACCAAGCGACAGTCTTCTTCTTCTCCTCTGGGGGTGGATGGTTCGCCGGCGACTCAGATTCGAAGGAGCCAGAGGAATCTAAAGACGGCATCGAACCTGAAAAATGAGGAAGCCATTGATGTTCCCGATGAAGAAGAGAACAGTGAAGTTTCTCGCGGAGGCAAGCACAAGCGAAGCTCCGCATATGGTACGAACTCCAAGAAGGCAAAAGGGAACATAACAAAGCTAGGCCCGAAAACGACACCGTTGGAAACTGAAAATGAAGACGCTATGCTGCTTGACGACAGTGAGAACAGCAGCAAAACAATTCCGCCAATGTTGAAAAAGACGAGAAGTGCTGTTGTTGATAAAGATGAGCAGGACGCCAAATTTATTGGGGAGCCCGTAGCTGAAGAGGAATCACGACGGCGCTGGCCAAAACGCTATCAAGGAAAGGTTAGTTTAGAGATTCAATCTTTTAATTCTAACCAAAAAAATGTTGACCCAGCTGAAAACAGAAAAGAGATATCCATGTTAGCTTCTATTCATTTTGTTTTGTTTTTGTTTCACTAATATCATAGTAATTTTCATGATTTACAAGTAGAAAAAACTAGATAAAAGATACAAGCCCATTAGAAGAGAAGATGAAATCAAACATCTTTTTTAAAAACTATTACGATTTTAAGTTTTAAAATAAGTAGAACAGAATAAACTAGTCAGAATAGAACAGAGGCATGTAGAAAAAGATGAAACCCTAGCTGCTAGAGTTTTAATATTCATATGGGATCTAGAGAGTATGATAAATTGAGCCATTTTTAAGGGGGGAAAAGATAGTTTAGGTTAAAAGCGCGCATCTCATACCAGCAGCTCAACTATATACACAAGTACAATCATATTTTAATCTAATTGAACTGACTATTAAATTGGTTGAATTATAAATTGAAGGTATGATTAATTCGACTTTTTATCTGACTTTTTTTTAATTCAAAAAATCTGATCATTTGAAGATTTTCTATATATTAATATGAAATTTCACATATACAAGCTAAATTATGCAGTGTATTTTATATAATGCTTACTTGTTTACTGATTTATGTTTTGCAGCAAAAGCGAGTTGTTTCAGAAAGTTCTAAAGAGTACGTAAATATACATCTTTAGAAATTCAAATTAATTTTGTTTGTTATTATTTTTTTGAGTTTCCAAGTGTTCTACTTTTGTTATCCTTTTCCATCTATAGCATGACATATGTTTTTTCCGCATATTTTGGTTAAAAACATGTTAAAATAGAAGTCAATGTTGAAGGGATTGCAATAAAATGAGTGTTTGGTTGATTGGTTTAGTAGAAAAGTAGAAAAAAATGTTTCTTTTTACCTCATCAAGCAAAGCTCAAGAGTCAGAGTTCTAAGTCATCATGAAATAAGAGCTAAGATAGAAGTATTTGGCTTCTTTTGGGTGAAAGAGTTGCAGTTACCAGTGTATGATTATCCTTTTCAATTTATTTGGCACAGCGAGTCTGATTCGGAGGTCATTCAAGCTCGACGGCACTACACACAAGCGGAAGTGGATGGTTTTATGACGTTAAATCTTTATGATGACGCTCATGTCAAAGTGAGTTTACTTTTACCATAGCTAAAAGATACACATGTGCCATAAATGCACAAACTCCAGATAAACCTTATTTTCCTTTATTTTAAATTATTTCGTTGACAGATTTTCAGCCGTAAAAATGAAGACCCAATGTGTATTTGTATGCTATGGGTTTTAATTAGGTTTCTATTTGTTTAGAAAGTTGTTATGATGAAAAATATATGCTATGAATTTATAAGCAGAAAAGAAAATAATGAGATCAACATAAAATAAGATACACCTAGTAGATGAGAAACAATAATACTCGATAAATTTTGAGTTCACAAACAATGCAAATACATGAAAGTATTTGTATCAACAACTTCAATTCTTATGAATACTTGTTGAAGCATCGGTAGATTAGTTGAGAATTACTCTTTGCAACTAAAAATTTTGTTGTAGCAAAACTACTCTTGCATGTCTTCATTATTGTTAAATTTTTTTTTTGCAGTAATAAATTCTTTCAAAACTTTATAGCTCCACTCATAAGAATTTATATAAGTGAAAAAGAAAATAATATGAAATTAACATAAAATAAAACATGCATAAATAATTAGATTTAATGTGGTTCGGCTTTGTTTTTTTTTCTATAAATGAGAGACAACAATCCATTCTAAACATAGAAATTAGGAGATCCCAAATTTGGTGTATCCTAAAATCTGTCTACATCTCTATAAAACATCTTTGTAATATTATTGCATTAGTTGCAAAGATCACAAAAAAAGATTAATGTCTTCAAAATAAATATTTCTTTCATATTTTTAAAGGTTAAAACATACTCTATATCTATAACATTTCTTATCTAATATAAATATATATAAATATTTATTTATTAAGTAAATTTAATTGTCAAGTAATATTCAATTGCTAGAAATTATAATAAAATTTCAATTTAGTTATCAATTACAATTTGAGTCTACATACAATAATATAGTTATTGATATCAGAATGAGAAATTGAAATTTCCCTCTCTTACAAAATAACAATGCCAGAAATTAACAGAAATAAAGTTTTAACCATTTTTGTTCCCTACACAAATACAATTGTAAAACCTCGATCCCAACAATAGTAGTCAAGGTCTTTTATCATTTGTTAAGGATTTATTTTTAATGAGTTAATTGATTATTTTATAACAAATTGTTCCACTTAAACAGAAATTAATCAATACAGAAGTTAATCAATATTTTATCTAAGGATATGCATTTCGTACGTGCAAATGTTTTTATTGTTTCATTATTGTTTGAATGTGTTTTTTTATGTTGTAATGAGGTCAGTTTTATCAATAGGTTTTATGAAGATGTTTACCTGTTTACTAGGTTTGTTGTTACAAGTAAATTAATTGTATTACTTGTTTATGCATGTACAGGCTGAAGAAGGAGAGGATTATTACATCTGTAAAATTGTAGAGATGTTTGAGGCAGTCGATGGAACTTTATATTTTACGGCTCAGTGGTTTTACAGAGCTCGTGACACTGTAAGAGGATTTGTTTATTTGATTTCTGTTAGGTTTAGAGTTTTAATTTAACGTTACATTGTTTTTTAATATATTTTCAGGTAATGAAAAAATTAGGTCATCATATTGATGACAAGCGTGTATTTTTTTCTCATATTCAAGATGACAATCCATTGGATTGTCTAGTTGGAAAGCTTAATATCGTGAAAGTCTCCTTGAATGTAAGTTTTTTTATTTCCTGTACTTTCTTCCTAGTCCAATATACCTTCACTCTTTTAACATATTGTATATTTGTATTTTTAGGTTGATTTGGAGGCAAAGAAGAAAATGATTCCGTCTTGTGATTATTATTGTGATATGTTGTATCTTTTACCATACTCTTCTTTTACTAACTTACCTCCAGGTAGTTTGTCTCCCTTTGATTTCTCTACATATTCTTAAGTTTATGACAATAAGCATTTAAGTTTGCTTATTTGTTTCATTTTCTCATGTTTTCTTTAAGACATGGTAGAGAAGCCAAATGTCAGTGAAGAAGCTTCTTCGACGATTTCTACAGATGACTCAAATTGTTTCATTGGAGAAAACACTTGTCCTGAGGAGGCTACATTATTAGACTTATATTCAGGGTGTGGTGCAATGTCAACCGGCCTGTGTCTTGGTGCAAATATGTCCGGATTAAAACTCGTGACAGTGAGTTACTATGCAAAATATAGAAATAATGCATGTTAAGCAATTCATATGCTTTTAACTGTTTATCAAGGCTTCATTTTTTGTTGCATGTTTCTAGAGATGGGCTGTGGATATAAATAAATATGCCTGTGAAAGTTTGCAATGGAATCATCCAGAAACAATGGTAAAAGTTAAATATATCTTATTTATTTTTGTATGTATAATGTAATAATTTTAATAATTTTCAGTGGAATGCATGGTACATTAGGTTAGGAATGAATCTGCTGAAGACTTTTTAGCTTTACTGAAAGAGTGGGAAAAGCTGTGTGTTTCGTTTTCATTGCCAAAATTCAAGGATTCAGAGAAGCAATCCGGCCATTCTTTTGCCATTGAAGATGACGAGAATGATGAAGCTGATAGTGAAGATGGTGATACTGATGGTGAAGTGTTTGAAGTTGAAAAATTTCTGGCCATATGTTTTGGTGATCCCAATGACAAAGGGGAATGCGGATTATATTTTCAGGTGTAGTAATGCTCCCACTCATTGATTATACGTACTATGTACACATACATATTTGGGTTGTTGGTCCTGTGAAGTGTTTTGTTGAGGCTACAAAGAGAAAGGTGGATTGTCTACGAGGATGATAGTGTGTTATCTCTTGATTGTTTGGTGTGTTGCCTATGAGGGTGATGAAGTGTGGTGTAATGGTTCTATGATCGATTTTATTGTTTATATATGTACATTATTGACATTGTTTTGAAATTCTTATTTTTGGAACTATTAAAAACCTTCAATGGTTGATGTTCACTATTTTGCTTCATGTTTTGTATAGACATTAGTAGTGTCCATATACTTCTGGTGTGCTCCATGACTTACTCTGTCTCTTTTATTAGGTTCGTTGGAAGAATTATGGGCCAGAAGAAGATACATGGGAGCCACTAGAGGGATTGGGGTATGAAGTCAGTATATATGATTGTGTTCATCTTGGCACACAAACTTACCTCTAACAGTTAACACCTCTTTTTAACAGTGATTGTCGAGAATCCTTGAAGGACTTTGTGACTTGTGGTTTTAATGCAAAAGTACTGCCTTTACCAGTAAGCACCAGCATCATAAGCTCATTTATTTGCAACTGTTCCTTTCATAAGTTCTTAGTCGTGTTTCCCTTCTGGTCCTTATAGGGTGATGTGGATGTGATTTGTGGAGGACCCCCTTGCCAAGGTATCAGTGGGTTCAATAGGTTTAGAAATAAGGATAATCCTTTGGAAGATGAAAAGAACAAACAACTTTTGGTTTTCATGGAGATAGTGGAGTACTTGAAGCCGAAGTTTGTTTTGATGGAGAATGTTGTTGACATTGTAAAGTTTTCTGAGGGGTTTCTTGGACGGTATGGTTTGAGTCAACTAATCCATTTAAACTACCAAGTCCGAATGGGTATGATGGCAGCTGGTGCTTATGGTCTTCCCCAATTTCGTATGCGTGTTTTCTTCTGGGGCGCTCGTCCTACTGAAGTGAGTTCTTTTAAAACTTTATGTACAACAAAGTTGTAACTGTGGTTTTAACTGAATGTTTACTGTTTCCAGAAATTGCCACAATATCCGCTTCCTACACATGATGTTGTAGTAAGGGGAGTAATTCCCCTTGAGTTTGAGGTACAAGGACTTGCATCTTTGATTTTAGTTTTAAATGCTTTCATATGCTTACAATATTTAATAAATGCAGATGAACACTGTAGCATGGGATGAAGGGCAAAAAGTTGAGTTGGAAAAAAAACTTCTCCTAGAAGAAGCAATTTCTGACCTTCCTGCAGTATGTTTTATGGTTTCTTTTTTCTTTTTCCTCCCCAACCGGAGTTCATTTACCAGTTTACATGTGATGTTTTCATCTGTGCTCCAATTGCACATAGGTTGGAAATTATGAGCAACGAGATGAAATGAACTATGACAAGGATCCTCAAACAGAATTTCAGCGATTCATTAGATTAACAAGGGATGGTAGGTTGATTTTTCATACTTTCTATTCATTTAT
>JAGYYJ010000798.1:0-84079 GCA_019671005.1 Hibiscus mutabilis
GAGTTGAAGTATTCAAGCCTTGTTCTTCGTAAATCTTTCGGCTTTCAAACTTGAAGTGAAATCTTTCTTGAACCACCGGTGTAGCAAACTTCTTGTATCTTGGTTCTTTGGAGGAACTTGGATGAACCAAAAATTCGATTTTGGATGCCATGGATGATCTTGGTTGTGAGTTTGGTAGAAACGAAGAAAAGAAAGCAAAAGAAACCAAAGAGTTACAAGGTGAAAAGTAGGAATAAGTTTCTTGGAAGTTAAGGGAGATGGGTTAAATAGAAAAGATAGGTAGTAAATATGGTGGGTGAGATTAATTTGGAAAGAAAGAAAACAAGGGTTTTGATTGGGGGAAGGGGACGGCTAGTGGATTTGGGGAAGGGGAAGGGTTTGGCCGGCTATGTAGGGTTTATTTAGGGTAAATTGGAGGCTTAATATAAGCCTTAGATTTAGCCCATTAATTTCCTTATTGAAGAAGTTTCATTCTTGAATCAAATTCCTCTGTATCTTGAACTCTTTTCCTACAATTCAAAAACAAATAAAATAATGATTAAAATTAAAGATAAACTAATAAAAGAAAATAAATAAAGATGTGCAAAGAAATTCTTACTTAAAATTTAAAAACAATTAGATAAATATGAAAGAAATATGTAGTCTTAATCTTAAAGAAAATAAATAAATCTATCCTAAAAAGAGAAATAACCAAAATTAATAACTAAAAATAAAAAATTAAATAGTTCGAAAAAAATAAAAATAAAAAGAAAATATCGAAAGGAGAGCATGCTCATGCATCTCCTAAGGTGACCACTTCTTTGTTACGTCCCACATGGGCACCGTTGTAGTGCTTCAATCTTTGTCCGTTAACTTTGAATTCATGTTCGTTAGTGATGGACTTGATTATCATGGCACCATGGGTGAATGGTTTGACAACTTTGAACGGTCCCGACCATCTTGATTTCAGTTTTCCCGGGAAAAGTTTTAGCCGAGAATTGAATAAGAGAACTAGTTACCCTGGCATAAATTGCCACGGCAATAGTTTCTTCTCATGCCATTGCTTTGTTTTCTCCTTGTAGATTCGTGCATTGTTATAGGCGAGTGCACGGAATTCTTCTATCTCGTTGAGGTCCAAAAAACGCTTTTGCCCGTCACTTTCCCAATCCATATTCACGGTCTTAATTGCCCAATATGCCTTGTGTTCGATTTCCACTCGTAGATGGCATGTTTTGCCATAGACAAGTCGGAAGGGAGACATACCTAAGGGTATTTTGAATGCAGTGCGATATGCCCAAAGTGCGTCATCTAGTCTTACTGACCAATCTTTCATAGAGGGATTTACAACTTTCTCGAGTATACCCTTTAATTCTCAGTTGGAAATTTCTACTTGCCCATTGGTTTGTGGGTGATATGCCGTGGCAATTTTGTGTGACACGCCGAAGCGTTGCAATATCTTGGCAATAAGTCTGTTGTCAAAGTACTTGCCTTCATCACTGATAATTGCTTTCGGCATCCCAAACTGTGTAAATATATCTTTCTTCAAGAATCGTTGCACGATCTTGGAATCATTGGTGGAAACTGCAGCTGCCTCAACCCATTTAGACACGTAGTTAACGGTAAGTAGAATGTAGAGGTTACCGAATGAAGATGGGAAAGGTCCCATAAAATTGATCCCCCATACATCAAACAATTCCACCTCGATGATGTTTTAGAGTGGCATCTCATGTCGTCTAGAGATATTACCCGTCCTCTGGCAACGATCACAATGCTTGTAAAACTCTTGGGTATCTTTGTATAGTGTTGGCCAATACAAACTAGATTGCAAAACTTTGGCCATGGTACTTGTTCCTCTAAAATGTCCTCCATAGGGTGAAGAATAACATTGCTAGAGTATATTCTACTGCTCCTCTTCAGGGACACATTGGTGTATAACCTGATCTGCATATTGTTTAAACAAAAGAAGCTCGTCCCAAAAGTAATGCTTAGCATCATGGCAGAACCACTTCTTCCCTTGGTGAGTAAGGCCATAAGGTAAAATACCACAAACATGGAAATTAACTAAATTCGCGTACCAGGGTATTACCGAGGCATGTGTTGTCGTGGAAACTGCTTCCATGATTGTCGAGGCGTGCACGTCTAGAGTTACCACGGCATGCGCATCAGTGGTTGCCGAGGCATACGCGTCTGGAGTTACCGAGGCGTGCGCATCAGTGGTTACCGAGGCATACGCGTCTGGAGTTGCCGAGGCGTGCGCGTCAAGGGTTGCCGAGGCATACGCGTCTGAAGTTGCCGAGGTGTGCGCGTCAAGGGTTACCAATGCATGCGCATCCATGGTTGCCGAGGCAACTAACAGTTGCTCATCTGGGAATGCATCGCATATCTCTAAATCTGTGTCCTCCTCCCTATTGCGTTCTAAGCGTGATAAGTGATCCGCCACTTGATTTTCTGTTCCTTTCCTGTCCTTAATTTCAATGTCAAACTCTTGTAAAAGTAATATTCAACGAATCAAACGAGGTTTGCCATCCTTTTTAGCAAATAGATACTTAATTGCCGAATGGTCCGTATGAACAATTACCTTTGTACCAAACAAATAAGATCGGAACTTGTCAAATGCGAAAACTACGGCTAGTAACTCTTTCTCCGTTGTTGTGTCATTCACTTGAGCACTATTAAGAGTTTTACTAGCGTAGTATATCACATGAAAGGTCTTACATGTGCGTTGGCCTAGGACTGCTCCTACCGCGAAATCACTTGCATCACACATGAGCTCAAAATGTAGCATCCAATCGGGTGGAACGACAATGGGTGCCGAGGAAAGCTTTTCCTTTAGGGTTTTGAATGCTTGGGCGCAAGAATAATCAAAATTGAAGACTTTATCCTGTTCAAGCAAATTGCACAAGGGTTTAGTAATTTTAGAAAAATTATGAATGAACCTCCTGTAAAAACCTGCATGTCCAAAAAAGCTTCGGATTCCTTTAACAAAACTTGGTGGGGGTAATCTCTCGATCACGTCCACCTTGGCTTTGCTACTTTAATTCCGTTGGATGAAATCTTGTGGCCGAGCACTATTCCTTCATCTACCATAAAATGGCACTTCTCTCAATTAAGGACTAAATCGGTTTCTTCACATCTTGCCAATACACTCTCTAAATTACTGAGGCAACTGTCGAAGTCATTACCAAAAACGGAAAAATCATCCATGAAGATCTCAAGGAAGTCTTCGATCATGTCTGAAAAGAGTGCCATCATGCATCTTTGGAAGGTTGCCGGGGCATTACACAATTCGAACGGCATCTTTTGGAATGCATAAGTACCGTATAGGCATGTGAAGGTTGTCTTTTCTTAATCTTCTGGTGCTATGGCAATTTGATTGTAACCTGAATAACCATCAAGAAAACAATAAAAGGGTTTACCTGCAAGACGGTCAAGCATTTGATCAATAAAGGGTAATGAGAAGTGATCTTTCCTAGTGGCTTTGTTTAGCTTTCGATAATCCATACAAACCCTCCAACCGGTCACAGTCCTGGTTGGAATGAGTTCATTGTTTTCATTACTTACCACTATTATACCTCCCTTTTCGGTACACATTGTATTGGACTTACCCATGTACTATCAGAGATAGGGTATATGATGTCGGCATCAAGCTACTTGATGATTTCTTTCATTACAACCCCTTTCATGGCATGATTCAGTCTCCTCTGGGCCTCAATCGAAGGTTTGTGATCATCTTCCAACAAAATCTTGTGCATGCACACAGCCAGGCTAATTCCTTTCAAGTCGACAATTGTCCACCCTATTGCTTTCTTGTGTAGCATCAACATTTTGATCAGCTTCTTTTCCTGCTCAGGCTGTAACTTAGAGGAAATAATTACATGCAATGTATTATCGGTTCCCAAGTAAGCATATTTTAGTTGCCCTGGCAACTATTTAAACTCAAGAATCGGTGGTTGTTCAATGAAGGGCTTTTCGAGTTTACCTTCCTTACCTGAGTAATCCAGTGGCTCAAAGTATGTACCTGGTCGATTGACTAACCAATTTGCCACTTCTTGTTGTTCCTCATTGATCGGTTCTTCATACTCCTCAGGTTCCTCTTGATCGGCAATGTAGTTGCCGAGGTAACTGAATTCCTAGTCAAAGTTAAACTCTGCCGTGGCATGAAGAAGTTGGCATTCTTCCAGATCATCGGCATGCCTTAGTGTTTGGAACACATTTAGTTTAACTTGCTGGTCATTCACCCTCATTGCGAGTTTTCCCTTTTCAACATCGATCAAGGTTCTTCCTGTAGCTAGGAAGGGTCTCCCATGAATGATAGGTGCATGTTCATCTGCTTCACAATCCAAAACAATAAAGTCAGCGAGAAAAATAAATTTATCAACTTTTGCCAGTATGTCTTTGATTTTTCCCTCTAGATGCACATAGGTTCTGTCGGCTAGCTGTAGCATAACTGTTGTAGGTCTTGCCTTACCGATTCCTAGTTTCTGGAAAACCAATTTAGGCATCAAGTTTATGCTGGCTCCAAGGTCACATAATGCTTTCCTGACATAATGGTTTCTAATGGAACAGGGTATTGTGAAGCTTCCGGGATCCTTCAACTTGGGTGGCATGCGACTGTGCAACATGGCCATGCATCCCTCTGTTGCGGCAACTGTTTCAAACTCTCATAGCCTTGTTCTCTTGGACACAATGTCTTTAAGAAACTTGGCATAGTTTGGCATTTGTTCAATTGCTTCAACCAATGGCAAGTTGATGTGGACTTGCTTTAGGATATCAAGAAACTTCTTGAATTGATATTCTTGCTTTTGTCGCTTCAACCTTTGTGGGAATGGTGGTGGAAGTTGGATATCTTCGATCCTTTCATTGGTCTGGAACCTGATTGATGGCATTACCGGGGTAACTAGAGTTGCCGAGGCATCATCAACTGGGGTTGTCGTGGCGTGCCTATCATTGGTTGTCGTGGCATCCTTATCGCTGGTTGCCGCGTCAATTCCTGGTTCAGCATCTGAGGCTTTGCCACTGAGTTCTTGTTCTTTTTGTGGAGTTTTGTTTGATGAGCAATCTTGAGCCTCTTTAAGTTGTTGGCCACTTCTAGTGGTGATTGCCTTACATTGCTCATGGCCAGTTCCTCTTGCGACTTCAGTATCGCTAGGTAAACCTCCTTGCGGTCTAGTATTCAGGTTTTGAGCAAATTGTCCGACTTGATTTTCCAATGATTTGATTGCCGCCTCTTGGTTTTACAATCCCATCTCGGTCCTATTAATGAAGGCATCAGTTTTTTTTTATGAAGTTACTATTCTCAGCCATATAAGATTCAGTTCTCAACATAAAAGCATTGAGAGAATTTTCCAAAGAACTAGATATTGTAGGTTGTTGCTGCAGCAACTGTTGCCATGGTATATTCTGCTGGAATCCCGATGCTTGTGCATTCTGATTGTTATGGTTTAGAGTATTGTTGGGATTACTCCATGAAAAATTCAGGTGCTTCTACCAAGATGGATTGTATGTATTGGACATCACATTGTTGTTCTGGTTGTAATTCCCCACATAAAAGCTGGATTCTGAATTCTGTATACATTCAGAAGAATCATGGTTACCACCACATAATTCAAAAAAGGAATCCATTACCTTGACCTCATGTATGTTGTTTGGTTTCTGCATGTTCTGGACCATCTTCGTTAGAGTGGCCAATTGTGCCGAAATTGAGTCTGATGATCCCAGTTCGTGTATTGTGGCTTGGCGTCTAACTCCTCCTCTTCTAGCAGATGGGAATTGATAATCATTCTTGGCAAGCCTGTTTAGAATTTGCATTGCTTCCTCCGGCGACTTATCTAGGAGTATGCCGTTTGTCGAGGCATCTAGCATCATCCTTGTTGGTGTATTCACAGTGTTGTAAAACATTGTTACTTGTGACCACACTGGGAATCCGTGTAGGGGGCATTTGTATAGGAGTTCTCTATATTGCTCCCAAGCCTTGTACATGGATTCATCATCTGCCTGCCGAAAAGAAGTAATTTTGTTACGAAGCTTATCAGTCAAATTTGTAGGATTAAATCGAGCAAGGAAATCACGACAAAGATCGGTCCAAGATGCTATTGATCCGACAAGAATACTATTCAACCATACTTTCACCCTATCCCTCAGTGAATAGGGGAATAATCTTATTCGTAAAACATCGGGGGTGACTCCTTGTATTTTGAATGAATTGCAAATCTCGAGGAAAGATTTAAGATGTTGTCGTGCATCTTCAGTTGCTGAGCCGCCAAATTGACCAATTGTGTTGATCATATTGAACATCACTGGTTTCAACTCAAAGTGGTCGGCTTCAATTTCAGGTGTGACAACTCCTGGATTAAGTCCTTCAAGATCTTCTTCAAGATAGTCTTGAATAGTTCTGTTTCGTGCAAGAATCACTCATCCTCCTGCTGGAACATCTTGATTCATATTGCCGTCTTGGTTAGCCATTGCTACTCTTAACCTTTGTTTGAGTCTTTGCAAGGTTCGTTAAATTTCTGGATCAAAGGGATATTCTGGTATAATCGGTCTCACCCTGGCCATATACCAATGCAAAACCAAAGTTTGTTAACCCTTTGAATCTTAAACAAGAAAAATAAAAAGTGCAAGAAAATAGAAACAAAGTTGCTATTGCTAATCCGCGGCAACGACGCCAAAAACTTGTTGCGCGTAATAAGTTCTCCGCAATTGTGCAAGTGTACACGTCACAAGTTAGAGTATAAAAGATATCGTCTCCACAGGGATTGATGCCACTTCAAGAATCTAATCTCTTGCACTGTAAAAAGTAAAAGAACACAAGTAGAAAATTGTAGGAGTTTTAACTAACAACTAAACTAGAAAGCAAATAAGTAAAAGAAGATGTAATCAAATGAGAGATAATAGGCCATGTTATCGTGAGTTCAGGAGTGATAGCCAATTGGATCTTCTTGGTAAAAGGGTGCAAGGGCAACTCAGTTGCCATGGCAACTTGCGCAGCGGGGTTGCCTTTGCAACTAATCGACGGTTGCCTGGGCAACTAGCTGAGTAACTATTTGGGCGGCTGGGTAGCAACTTCAAGGTTCGGCGGAGCGTTCTTCAATGGTTACTTCTTATCCCTAAGTCGAAACTCTAGCTAATTGTGCATGCCTTGACAATACATCCCTGTGTGAATCAAGGGTGAACAACAACCAATCTTGCGATCCTCATAGCTGTTGAAATCCTTAACTTATTCCTAAGCCGGATTAATCTTCACCATCAATAGATTGAATAAAGACCATACTCATTCGTTTCTTGAATCTAACTCTCCCGATATTAGATAAAGAGTTTCAAGATCCTCTCCCAATTCACTCGCAAACAAGAATAAAAACCAAGAATGAGTAAACCTTGAATTAAAAGTGCAAACTCTTATTACCTAAACAAAATCCAATTGTTTCTCACAACCACAAAACACAATAACCTTAGCCAAATAGATTTAGTTCATGGATAGGTTCTAAAGAAAAACAAAACAAAGAATTCCTAACATAAACCTAATCGATCAAAGAAGAAAAAGATGAAGAATGGTTGAAGCCTCTTTGTCGAAATCTCTCTCGTTTGCTCTCCTTTGTCGAAATCTCTCACTTGTTCTCCCTTGGAGTTGATGGCTTGGTCCTCAATTTATAGGGCTAGGTCAAAGTCTTTTTTGAGGAGGAAGTTAAGTTGGAATTAAATACTTTTAAAGAATATAATTCTTTATTATATTTAAATTCCTTCTAGATCTTCTCCTATCTTCTTGGGATTTAATTTCTCTTTAACCTCTTCATGGAAATCAAACTCCTTTGGGATTTAACTTTGCTCCACGTCATCTTGGGTTTATCTAGTCATCAATTTTGACTGCCATATCATCTTATCCCTTATCGACAATTGCCCTAGCAACTAGCTCGGCATCTCCTTCATGCATTGCCTTGGCAACTGCGTCGGCATCTCCTTCATGCACTGCCCTAGCAACTAGTTCCAACCTTGTTTAGGCAAGTGATTTCGCACACACACAAAAACAGCTATTGGCAGCACCTTTTTTCCACAAAATTAAGCAAAATATGAAATCAAGCTTGTCCATCAAGGAAACAATGCAAAAATGCATGAATGGCTAATAATGCAACTAATATGAACCTAAGTCTAGCAATAATATGAATAAAAAGGGTGAATAAAATAGTACTTTTAGACACTTAACAGTTAGCAATGTGATTTGTTATCGTTTAATGATACATGTAGCATATGGTTTAATATGCTGGTTTTAAATGATGTAAAGTGCAAGTTTAAAAAGAGGCATGATGATGATGTTTTAAAGGATGATGTTATGTAAACGGTTTTAAGTGCATTGATGGTGTTTGTTTTTGAGAACTCCTCACTAAGCCTTGCGTGCTTACACTCTCGTTGTCCATCAATGCAGATAATTGAGGTCTTGGAAGGTAGCAAGAAGCAAGGGGATCTTGGCAAGACTTGTTACAAACGTATGTTAAAGACTAGACTATAATGAATAAGGGCAATAGGGTACTTGCTGTGTTTTGGGAGATGTTTTGTGAAACTCCCTGTTTGAGCATGTTTCTTTAGTTGCTCTTGGGTTGTAAATGGCCTTTAAAGTTTGATTTTGGTGGTTTATCTTTTGGGTATGTTGCTTGGATGCAAGTTAGGAAGCATGCCTATAGATTTCCTTTTGAAGCATGAAGCCTTGTGGTGTTGTTAGTTGGCTTATGATATGTCTTGCATGTTGGTATTGTGTTTAAAGCATGTTGGGTTGATTAGAGTATACCATTGGGATGTAAAACCAACAAAAAGGTGGTATTACAGGCCCAGGCGTATCGATACGCGGGGGACTGTATCGCTACGGCTAGGCAAATTCAAGCTTGAGGGATCGGTACAGGTACAGTGTGTTTCGATACGCCTAGGCAAATTTGGCCAGGCGTATCGATATAGGTATGGGTGTTTTGGTACGAGTTTTAGCCTCTGGAATTCACTTTTTCAATCCGAACCCGCGTATCGAAACACCTAAGGAGCCGTATCGGTATGGTTTGTAACATTTCAAAAGTTAGGCAATACCGTTAGGCGTATCAATACGGTAAGGTGGTGTACCGAAACGAGGTGTTTTAAACTGTATCGATACTGGCTTACCTGTATCGATACGGAAAGCTGATTTTTTGTAAATGTCTTTCGAGTAGTTTGGGCTTTCTTGCAATTTAGTCCCTGAATCTTGCCAATGCAAATGTAGGTGGTAGAATGATTGGATTTAGCTGAAATTCGGGATGAAGGTTTGGAATCTGACTAGTTAAAGATGGATAACCTAAAAATGAGTTTTAATCCTAAAATTTTTTGTATTTGTAATTTGGTCCCTATTTTGCAAATGCGATCAATTGGATGTCAAATTGATGCCCGATTGAGTTGGGGTTACACCTGCTGTCTGTATGAACATGTAGGGTTAATAATTAGCATCTAGATAAGATAAAAGAAAAAAATGGACCGGGTTTGGTTAAATCTCTTCGGTTTGCTACGGCAAACCAAATGTAGTTTTTTTGGTTCGGTTGGACGTCTAGGCTGGGTCAAGGGGGTTACATTTAGTGGTATTAGAGCCAGGTTTGGTTCTTTTGGGAGGTTGTTGTGTTGTTTCCATGTTTGGTTTGCACAGTGATTGTTATATGTACGCTGATTGTTATGCACGGTGATTGATATATGAATGTTGGTGGTCGTATGCTATGTTGGGGATATTTTGGGGTACCCATTGCCTTATTATTATAGTCTGAAAAGTTTTGATTTTTGAAACGAAAGTCTTGGATCATTGCTTGAGGCTGGCCTGATTGTTTTGTTTTGAAATGATTATCATGCCTTAGATATATTTTAGCACGATGATACCGATGAGAGAGTTGCGATCTAGTGCTATTGCTACTACCGCTGGGCAAGATGATGAAGGAGAAGTTGTACCTCTTGGAGGGTTGCCACCTCCCCCACCTAATCCACCTGAGAGAGTGAGCAAGTACCACCTGTGCCGACTGGGCTAGGGATGGATGATATGGCACCGCTGATACAGGCCATGACCGGTTGAGGGGCAAGGTTTGCCGCTTGAGCATCTTCGTAGTTTGGGCGGGGTTGAGTTTTGAGGGTTGTCGCCTGAGGCTTCTAAGGGCTGGTTGGCCAGTACTGAGAGGATATTAGGCCAGATGGGGTGCATTGATACTCGTAAGTTGGGTTGTGCTGTTTCCCTACTGCAGGGTGATGCTTATGCATGGTAGACTACCACAATATCCGGTATGGCGACATATGATATGACCTGCTTCTGTGAAGTTTTTCGGAAGAAGTTTTTGGGAGTCCGATATCAGGACGGGAAGAAATATGTGTTTATGGCTTTGGTACATGGCAGTATGTCTGTTGCGGAATATGAGGTACAGTTCATGAGGTTGAGTCGGTATACACCTGAGTTGGTTCCTGACGAGCGTACTCGATGTGATTGTTTCCGATATTGGCTTGTGTAGGATGTTAAGACATACATGCTTGCTGCTGATTACACCGACTTTGATATGTTGGTTTCGCGAGCTAAGGATGTGGAGCAGAATTTGGGTTTGGCTTATGGATTGCGAGGTTCTAGCTCGGGTAAGAGAGCTGTTGATTCGGGTTATAGCAGTGGTCAGGCCAAGAGACTCCATGACAGGAGGTTTCACCCAGATCTGAGGCATGGCAGAGGTGTTGTGGGATGTGGAGTTCAGAGGCAGGGTGCCCAGGTTAGAGCCTTGTTTAGCACTTGTTGGGTTTGTGGATCCCGAGATCATTTGAGGCGAGATTGCCCGCGTTTGGCCAGGGAGGGTCAGGAACCTGCGCTTGTGGTGGCTAATGCTTGTTGGAGTTGTGGGTCAGGCGACCATCAGAGACGTGATTGTCCGTTGTTGGCTCATGGTGGGTAGGGTGTTGCACCTGTTGTTGCTCCGTAGCGTGGTCGTGGTCGTGGCCGTGGACCGTTTCAGCGTCGAGATGGTGGACAGAGGACTATAGCTCATGTTGTTGCTATCCAGCCTGAGAGAGGTGGACCAGCTAGGGTGTATGCGCACCGTGAGGGTCGCAATGACACCGATGTGATTGTAGGTACTTTTACCCTACAGTCTTTGTCGTTGTATTTGTTGGTTGATTCTGGTTCTACTCATTCATACATTTTGAGTGAGCATGTTGAGCTGCTTGATATATATGTTGAAATTCTTAATGTGGATGTTAGAGTGACTAGTTCTCTTGGGGAGCCAGTCGTGGTTAGGAGGTTGTATCGTAGGTGTCCGCTGATGGTTCAGGGACATGGGTTTGTCGTGGACTTGATGGAGTTACTATTCCATGGTTTTGATACAATTTTGGGTATGGATTGGTTGACCGAACATCGGGTTGTGGTGGATTTTGAGACCAAACGGATATCTTTGAGGTTGTCGGATGATTATGAGGTGGTGGTTGTTGGCGAGAATGCCAAGTTTTTGTCTAGTGTTGTTTCAGCTTTGGAAGCAAGACGAATTTTGGATTCGGGATGTCAGGCTTATTTGGCTTACGTTATGAATCCTGGATCAAAGAAGTTGAGGGTACAAGATGTTCGCGCCGTATGTGAGTTCTCGGGTGTTTTTTCGGAGGAATTGCCAGGGTTGTTGTTAAGTGTCTAAAAGTACTATTTTATTCACCATTTTTATTCATATTATTGCTAGACTTAGGCTCATATTAGTTGCATTATTAGCCATTCATGCATGTTTGCATTGTTTCCTTGATGGACAAGCTTGATTTCATATTTTGCTTAATTTTGTGGAAAAATGGTGCTGCCGATAGTTGTTTTTGTGTGTGTGCAGAATCATTTGCCTAAACAAGGCTGGAACTAGTTGCTAGGGCAGTGCATGGATGAGATGCCGACGTAGTTGCCAGGGCAATGCATGAAGGAGATGTCGAGCTAGTTGCCAAGGCAATTGTCGATAAGGGATAAGATGATATGGCAGTCAAAATTGATGACTAGATAAACCCAAGATGACGTGGAGAAAAGTTAAATCCCAAAGGAGTTTGATTTCCATGAAGAGGTTAAAGAGAAATTAAATCCCAAGAAGATAGGAGAAGATCTAGAAGGAATTTAAATATAATAAAGAATTATATTCTTTAAAAGTATTTAATTCTAAGTTAACTTCCTCCTCAAAAAAGACTTTGACCTAGCCTTATAAATTGAGGACCAAGCCGTCAACTCTGAGGGAGAGCAAGTGAGAGATTTCGACAAGGGAGAGCAAGTGAGAGATTTCGATAAGGGAGAGCAAAGGGGGGAGATTTCGACAAAGAGGCTTCAACCATTCTTCATCTTTTTCTTCTCTGTTCGATTAGGTTTATGTTAGGAATTCTTTGTTTTGTGTTTCTTTGGAACTAGCCATGAACTAAATCTATTTGGCTAAGGTTATTGTGTTTTGTGGTTGTGAGAAACACTTGGATTTTGATTAGCTAATAAGAGTTTGCACTTTCAATTTAAGGTTTACTCATTCTTGGTTTTTATTCTTGTTTGCGAGTGAATTAAGAGAGGATCTCGCAACTTCATCTATTTATCTAATATCGGGAGAGTTAGATTCAAGAAACGAATGAGTATGGTCTTTATTCAATCTATTGATGGTGAAGATTAATCTGTCTAGGGAATAAGCTAAGGATTTCAACGACTAAGAGGAGCGTAAGATTGGTTGTTGTTCACCCTTGATTCACGCAGGGATGTATTATCAAGGCATGCACAATTAGCTAGAGTTTCGACTTAGGGATAAGAAGAAACCATTGAAGAACGCTCCGCCGAACCTTGAAGTTGCTGCTCAGCCGCCCAAATAGTTGCCCAGCCAGTTGCCCAGGCAACTGTCGATTAGTTGCCAAGGCAACCCCGCTGTGCAAGTTGCCACGACAATTGAGTTGCCCTTGCACCCTTTTACCAAGACGATCCAATTGGCTATCACTTCTCAACTCACGATAACCTGGCCTATTCTCTCTCATTTGATTAAATCTTCTTTTACTTTATTGCTTTCTAGTTTAGTTGTTAGTTAAACTCCTACAATCTTCTACTTGTGTTCTTTTACTTTTTACAGTGCAAGAGATTATATTCTTGAAGTGGCACCAATCCCTATAGAGACGATATGTTTTATACTATAACTTGCGACGTGTACACTTGCACAATTGCGGAGAACTTATTACGCGCAACAAGTTTTTGGCGCAGTTGTCGGGGATTGGCAATATCAACTTTGTTTTTATTTTCTTGCACTTTTTTATTTTTCTTGTTTATGATTCAAAGGGTTAACAAACTTTGGTTTTGCATTGGTATATGACCAGAGCGAGACCGATTACACCAGAATATCCCTTTGATCCAGAAATTGAACGAACCTTTCAAAGACTCAGAGAAAGGTTAAGAGTAGCAATGGCTAATCAAGACGACAATATGAATCAAGATGTTACAGCATGAGGAAGAGTGATTCTTGCACGAAACAGAACTATTCGAGACTATCTTGAAGAAGATCCTGAAGGACTTAATCCAGGAGTTGTCACACCTAAAATTGAAGCCGACCACTTTGAGTTGAAACCAGTGATGTTCAATATCATCAACACAATTGGTCAATTTGGCGACTTAGCAACTGAAGATGCACGACAACATCTTAAATCTTTCTTCAAGATTTGCAATTCATTCAAAATACAAGGAGTCACCCCAATATTTTACGACTAAGATTATTCCCCTATTCACTAAGGGATAGGGCGAAAGCATGGTTGAATAGTTGTAGCGATGTCTTTTTTCGCTAAAAAAAACGAGTTTTCGAGGTGTTTGTGATTTTTCGGATATAAAATATTTATTACGTGAGATTTTTTAAAAACTGCATTTTATTAAAAATTGGAGTCGCCACCGGCCACTTAGGTAGGCCGGACACCATAAAACCAGAGATTTAAAAAATTGTTGGGTTCGGGAGTCGGTTACGGATGGGGAAGGATTAGCACCCCCACACCGCCCAAAATTGGTACTTTAATAATTACTGCTTCGTTAGTATTAGACTTTCCGGATTAAAGTGAAGATTAGTTTAAGATTCGGTTATAATTTCAAATAAATTTTAAAGGCCCCATTATCCGAGAGTAAACGCCCAACCACTGTCACTACGCCTGATACTAGCCCCGTTTACGCTCGGATAAAAGGGCACCGCATTGACAATTTATATTCCATTATGCAACTTTAGAGAAATAATTTGGAAACATGCATTCGCATTGACATGGTAAAAGACAAAATAAATAATGAAAAACATGGATATCACAAAATTAAACAAATATGATAACGACACGAACATAGCACATAATAATAATAATAATAATAATAATAACGAGACATAAATAAAAAACATGTGGGAAATAAAAAAAACACATACTTCAAGAATACATACATATTAAAAATAAAAACACAATGTAACATATGCATGACATAAATGTATTATGATGTTAATTTCACGAATCAAAACAACATGGTAACAAAGAAACTAATACCTAGTATATAACATATGACATAATATGCATACACAAATAAATAAATAAAAACATGGCCTTATACATGACAAAAACACACTAATACGTAACCTAAAAACATAAAACACATACTAACATAAACATGTCATGAAAACCAAACTAAAGTATGATAAAAAATGAATATGGGCAAAATGATAAAAAGAAAACAACCTATCTAAAACATAAATAAACACGGTCAAACATGACATTTATGAATACAACAAGTAATAGAACATGCTAAAAAACAAATAAAACACAAGTAAGCAATGAATATTTACAACATAAAAACAAGGACTGAAACGCTAAGAAATAAAACAGAAAGGCGGAAATTAAAAGGAAATAAAACTCGATTTAAGGACGTGATTACAAGCCTAAGGAAACTTAAAAGGACCGGGGCTGTAAAATACCCATGTGGCACGCTTGAAATGAAATTTTCAAAAACGCGGAAGTCCTTGGGGCGTAATTTGACCATTTGAAAACTGAATTCATTTGATTAAGGGACGAAAACGAAAGATTTTAAAAACTACGAGGGACCAGGATTGTGAATAAACCAAGGGGCAGACTCGGTTTGAAAAGATCAGAAACGCGGGAGCCCTTAAGCCCGAGTTAACCCATTTTGAAAATATTGGGACGCTAGATATCACATTTATCAGATTAAAAATCGACCCTTTCCCCATTTTTTTTACCCTTAAGAGCGAAGCTCTTATTCTTTTCTTAATCTATAGAGCCGAACCTTGATGAACCCAGAAACCGGTGACTCCCCGCCGTCCCGGCTGCCGCTAGCCAGCGCCGGCGAACCAAAAGAACACTCAAAACCAACCTCTCTTCAAACTGAACTCAAATCTGAACTTAGATTTACACTAGGACTCACCCTTTTGCCTAGATCTAAAAAACAAAAGCCGAAACTTTTTCCCCTTTTTTTAAAGTTTTGTAAACCAAGACCCAAACAACCCCTCCCCTTTACGGGTTCACCGTGTTTGGCTTAAGAGCCTTACAGCTTATTACCGGCGGTGGGAAACTTTACGACGAGGGTAAGAACCGACATCTTTTACTTTTTTGATATTGTTGGTACCTTTTGAAAGATGTGCATACAGTAAAAGAAGAAAGTGAAAAATACCACTAGACTTGCGTTGTTCTTTTTTTTGTATTTCTGAAAAACTGGTGATAATACACTTTTTGTTGGATGCTATATCCTTGTTCTGATGTCTGTTTTTTGGTAGAATATAAAATATATTACATATCTTGTTCGATTTGGTACTGACACCCTGTATTTCATTTTTTGTGCATCTGAGCATGGTGGTTGGTTCGGCGGCATGGTGGAGGAGTGGAGAGAGTCATGGTGGTGGTGTCCTCTGTCAGATCCATTCATGGCCGTTGGATCAGATCTGATCCAACGGCTATGATTACATGGGGGATGAACGGCCTAGATCGAGCCCTGAAATGAGCGCAGCTACATCTGATCTTGACGCGTGGCAGAGGGGTAATGAACGGTCTCGCGCGTGCGTTGCATTCGCGAGTGGGAGGCGAGCGGTCTGGAGAGTGACATCACGCGCGCCAGCTAGATTATCTCGGACTGATCTGGACCGTTGGATCAAGACTTGATCCAACGGCCCAGATGACGGCGGCTGCAAGATAAAGAGGGTTATCAAACTTGGTTTTTTAGGGTTTTTAAGATATTGGGTCAGGCCAATATGGGCCTTGTAACATATATTATTTTTTTGGGTTTTTTTGTAATATTATGTGGACTTGGACTGATATTATAAATGGGTTTTATACTTTAGATTTGTTATATATTTTTTAACCCAATAATAATAATAATAATAATAATAATAATAATACTATAATAATAACATATACACATGTATAATTTATGTGTATATAACCATACATGCAAATTAACATATACCATATGACATTCGAACACACATATACATATATTTGCTCACACACTTAATTAATGTAAGTATACAAACATTATACATACTACAAACATACATAGTACATGCATATGCAAACCACATATATATCACATACACCCAAACACACACATACATGCATACAAAATAAGTATAACCAAATACACCCTAGTACATATATAAGCTATTAAAACGTACGTGACATATGACACACATACACCGCACATAGTATGTATAATACGCATGCGCTTACATATATTACACACATATTTTATACACATTAATCACATATATAGTAAACATATAATATAACATGTATACATGCAATAATAATACTTTGTTAATTATTATGCTAATATATTAACAATATTTACAAACCGGATAAAAATGAGTGATTGCAGTTGCCCCTCTTTGCTTGTTCCTGTGAAACGAGAACAAAGCAAAGACCTAAATCACTCATTTTTATCCGACTTCCCTGCTCACGACTTCAGAATCACGTGTTCTTCTGGAACTCTCTGTTTTTCCTTGACCGAATCTTCAGGCTCGTAAGTTCTTCCTGTATAGAACTTCTTCACCTTTGGTTCTTTTTGAGATTCTGGAGTTAGGGTTCTTCCTCTATGGAACCTTTCACTGGGGCTTGAAAACGTAGGCTTCTCCTTTATATAATCTTTGTCTTCGATTTTTCTTTCCTCTTTTCTTTTTCTTCTTTTTCGTTTCTTTTGTTTCCTTCTTTCTCTGTTCTTTTTTCTCATTTTCTTCTTTTTCTTTTTCTCTGTTCATTTCTTTTTTCTTCTTTTTCTACTTTTTCATTTTTTTTTTCTCTTTTTTCTTCTTTTTCTGCTTTTTCTTTTTTCTCTGTTCTTTTCTCTTTTCTTTTTTCTTCTTTTTATACTTTTTCATTTTTTTACGAGGCTGTTGCCATTTTTGGACCTACGCTACTAAGGCTGCCGCATCATGCCCGAAGGACTTATTAATGGCCCAAAGGACTTAT
Source organism: Hibiscus mutabilis (assembly GCA_019671005.1). Classification (NCBI taxonomy): domain Eukaryota; kingdom Viridiplantae; phylum Streptophyta; class Magnoliopsida; order Malvales; family Malvaceae; genus Hibiscus; species Hibiscus mutabilis. The sequence continues at coordinate 17,404 of JAGYYJ010000798.1, forward strand.
CATCATGCTCGAAAGTCTTACTGATGGCCCGAAAGACTTAACATCGTGCCCGAAGGATTTAACGATGACCCGAAGGATTTAACATCTCGGCCTTATGCAGCTATGGCTGTCGTTCTATCGGGACTCACGCTACTCATACTGCCACATCAGGCCCGAAGGACTTATCACCACGCTTGAAAGACTTATTGGTGGCCCGAAGGACTTAACATCGTGCCCAAAGGACTTACCGATGACCCGAAGGGTTTAATATATGGGCCTCACGCCGCTATGGCTGCCGTTCTTTCGGGACTCACGCTACTCATGTTGCCGCATCATGCCCGAAGGACTTACTGATGGCCCGAAGGTCTTATCACCACGCTCGAAAGACTTATTGGTGGCCCGAAAGACTTAAGATCGTGCCCGAAGGACTTACCGATGACCCGAAGGGTTTAACATATGGGCCTCACGCCGCTATGGCTGCCGTTCTTTCGGGACTCACGCTACTCATGTTGTCGTATCATGCCCGAAGGACTTATCACCACGCTCGAAAGACTTATTGGTGGCCCGAAGGACTTAACATCGTTCCCGAAGGACTTACCAATGACCCGAAGGATTTAACATCTGGGTCTCACGCCGCTATGGCTGCCGTTCTTTCCGGACTCACTCTACTCATACTGCCGCATCATGCCCGAAGGACTTACTGATGGCCTGAAAGACTTATCACCACGCTCGAAAGACTTATTGGTGGCCCGAAGGACTTAACATCGTGCCCGAAGGACTTACCGATGACCCGAAGGATTTAACATCTGGGCCTCACGCCGCTATTGCTGCCGCTCTTTCTTTTATTTGGTAAATTCTTCGATAATTCTTCAAATACTTGTCTAGGAACAAGCAAATTTGACATGCCCCTATCTATATGATGCATGCAATGTCGTGCTTTCTTCTTCTTCTTCTTCTCTTTTCCTTGTTTCTTTTTTTCTTCTTCTTTCTTTTTTTCCTTCTTCTTCTTCTTTTCTATTTTTTATTTTTTTATTATTTTTTATTTTTCTTTCTTTCCTTTTTTATCATCGTTTTCTCTCACTCTCACTATTTTTCCTTTTTCTTATTTCTTTTTTCTTTTTAGACCCGTTTTAAAATCCTATGCCATGAAAAGTCATTCTTCGGATTTCTCTGTATCATTTCCTTTTGCAGTATGCTCAGTTTTGATTTTCATTTCTGTCAAATTTTGTTCAATGAGTACCCGCTCTTGTTCTTTTGCACGAGTACCTGCCTTTCTTCTTCGGGGTCTCTGTCTGCTTCACCAACACACTTTATATCATGCGTGTGCAGAGATTCTTACTACTCTTTCGGCTATGCATTGCCCTACTCGATCATGAGCTCCGCTACCTTCTGATTCCTTTGACCCAACATTCTGATTATTTTAGTTTTGTCATCGGGGTGAACAAAATATTTCTTAACCTCAACCTTCTTGTTGCCTTTGGACGGGGAACCATTTCTCGATCCCTGTGCTTTGATCCTTTGGAGACTCAATGTTTACCTTTTATCGTCCCCATACTTTGTAAGCTCATTTTTGTCCTGTTTTGTCCTTCATTTTCTTGAACCAAGCAAGGCATCATGGCTGGAACCCGCTTCTGTCATTATCTTCATTCTATGCATTGTGAGGTCGTTTCTGGTTAGGGGCTCCAATAGTATCCGCAACCTTGTGTTCTGGATCTTATCCCTGAAGTAATACATGGAAATCTTTGTTGCTTTAACTTGTCAATTTGTTGATTGGTGTTCCACCGAAGGGTATCATTTAGATTAACATACAGGATCTTGAAAACACAGCATAGGAGCTCTGGATATCATGTGCAAGAGCGGCTTAGATTCAACCACTCGGTAATTCAAAGATGTGAAGTCTTCCCTAGTGACTCGGTTCATCCTCATGATTACCGCGTTGCTGCAGAGTACTACTCTTTCTCAATTCTCATTATCTACTCCGCCCCCAAAAAGGGTGGGCTTGTATAACCACTCGAGCACAGAAATATTACTGTAGGAATAGAGTTCTAGGTGCTGCGAGTCTTAATTTTTCCTACGATATCGTCTATTTTCTCTCTTTTCTTTTTCTTCCTTTTTCTTCTTTTCTCTTTTTTTTTTCCTTTTTTCTTCATTTTTTCTCTCTCTTTTTCTTATTTTCTTCTTTTTCATATTTCTCTTCCTTTTTTTTTGTTTTTTTACTTTTTTGTTTTTTTGCTTTTATCATTATTTGAGGAAATCAACTCGTCACAGTCCTTTGTCTTGAGGACAACGATGGAGCAAACAACACTGCCCCAAGTTACTCGGCATAGTCACGATTTGAAAATATTACCGTCACTCATGAAGCTAAGGTTTCTTGAATTGGATGATGTGTCTCCATCTTATCGCCTCAGCGGAGTGCCTCAAAATTCACACACTCTTATCCGAACAAGCCTATTACCAGGTTTCGAACATAGGAGTGCTTTTTATTATTCTTTTCTCTTTCTTTTTTTTCAATTCTTTCTCTTTTAATTCTTATTTTTACTTATTTACTACCTAGAAGATTATGCCTAGAGTTTCAATTTCAAGCGACTCTACATGGTTGACATTTGGAGCTTTTTCGTCCTTGAACATCATCGAGAGAGTAGTAGTCTCGCTTTGCTGACCAGAGCCTGGTAGGGAAGATTACACCCCACTAAAATCTATCTAATGTCACATCTTGCAATTGATATCCAGTGTCCTACAACGGCGAGAAAATATATATCTATGTTCTTTCAAGAACATTATATGTTAAGTGAAATGTGTCCTTCATTGGAATAAAAATCAACAAACATGCCCCATCACAAAATATCTTTACCACATGGGGGCCACATGTAGTAAAGTTGATTCCTCGTATTACTTCAGGAAGGTCTTTTAATGTAGAGATATTTCTGGCTTCCTCAACACCATGTAGACTTGCCCCTCATCCTTGGTCTTCCACTGCTTGATCAGCTCTTGTGTCAGGGTTCCAGCATCGATCAGCTTCTTGATTTCCTCCAATAAAGGTCTACATTTTCTGGTGGGATGCCCCGGTGCCCCCATATGGAATTCGCACGTGCTACTCGAGTCAAAACTATGGGCAGATGGATCAGGTGCAATCTTCATCGACCTAGGAGCAAGATAGTGACCCCCTACCAAATGAGGCCAAATGTCTGAGATAGATGTTCCGAACACTTCCAAATTTGTGCTCATCCGAGGAATTTTCCTTGATGACCCCGATGTGTCAGTCTGTCTTCTTTTTTTGCGGCCACGCGAACCCTGGAGATGATACTCATTTACCTCTCCATCTTCATCTCTCTTATTTTCGATTCGGTCCTTAGACTTAGACCCCAATTTTCCTTCTTTGATTGCGTATTCTATCCTTTCTCCAATCGTTATGAAATCTTCGAATCTGTTTCTCGATTTTTCCAACATCACATCGAAGAAATAAGAGGGAAGTGGTGCATGGAATAGGGGAGTCAACTCTTCTTCCGCTATAAGAGGCTGGACTTGGGTCGCCAAACATCACCACCTTAGTGCATATTCCCTGAAGCTTTCATTTGGTCTCATTTTCTCATTCTGAAGAAGCTGACGACAGGGTGCTAAATCTAAAGCATATTTGTATTGACTCAAGAAGGCATTAGCAAGGTCACCCCATGACCTAACCTGGTTTCTGTTCAAACGGTTATACCACACTGCTGCGGGTCCCGTTAGGCTATCATGGAAGTGGTGGATCAACAACTCTTCATTCTTCATGTATCCTTCCATTTTTTCTACAGAACATGGTTAAGTGAATCTTCGGGCAGTTGGTTCCGTCATACTGCGCAAATCCGGGAACCTTGAAATCCGGAGGAATGACCAAATCAGGGACTAGGCAGAGTTCCTTCGTATTGAAAACATTTATCTTTTCTTTCTTCTTAAGCTCTTTCTCGATTTTTTATTCTAGCTGGTCAAGCCTTGACTCTTCGGTACGTTCCATTTTCCAACTAATTCTGCCATCGAACCCCAAGTGTTAAATGATAAAGTGCCATGCGATGATAAAATTATTAAACAATGCAAAGGACGTGATGCAAATGCAATGCATGAATGCAATAAAGCATCGATTCCGCAAGCGATTTATCCCTATAAGACATCTTTCATTCAGACCAAAAGGTTTCATTACATCCGGTAGTAGGGTTTTACAGATAGTGGTGAGCCCTGGCACCTAATGTCTTGACCTCATTCAACAGTCCTGTCAGCTTTCCTTCGCGGTCCAACGCTGGATCCATATTCTGGCTTATTGGTCCTGCTGCATCGGCTAAATCTGCTACCTGTTGAGCTACTTGCCGGGCTTGAGTCGTAACCATCTTCATGTCCCGGTCTTTCTCCCGTATTGTTTGCTCGGCCTTTTGTAGCTGAAGGTCATTGCCCCAGCACGGATCTCACTGGTACGTAAAGAAATCTTGAGCCTCGCTACCTGTTCTTTGAGTGCTGCGTTTTCCCTTTGAAAGGCTTGTGATTCATTCATTTCCTGTTGTAGACTTGATTTCAGGATATCTTCCATGGCCAGACTGCTTTCCAACTCACTTTGGAGAATGTCGCGTTGGCCCTTAGCTTCTTCTAGCTTCTGTGATAATGATCTAACTTTATTCTTACTATTCTTGCATTTCTGCTTCCAGCGTTCTGAACCGTTCCTCAGCTGAATCATACCATTGACCCACTCTTCCACGGTGTCACCCAGACCAACATTCTTGAATTCAAAGTGCAGCTTCTGGTACCCGTCTTGTACATTCTTTAATTTCATGCTCAGATCGTGCCTCTCATGCTTGAGCTGGCCGCACTTGCGTGCAAGTTCATCTTCTAAGACGCTTTTATTCTTGACTCCTAACTTTATCCCGCTTGAGTGACCCACTTCTGTGTTACTCGAACCTTGGGCTGGGTATTGACCCTCTTTCGACTTTGCCCCTCGGGCAACAGCTGGCCGCTGTAGAATCGGGGTTGTCCATCTTCAAAACCCAAAAATCCCATTCTGATAAGACCTTGAACTCTATCCTTCAGGGCCCTACAATTTTCAGTGCGATGACTCGAATCGCCTATGTAGTAGCTGCACCAGACACGACTGTTGTAATCCTTCGGATAAGGCGGTTTCTTGGTACAGACTTCACTGGTATGATAAGGCTCCTTTCAACTAGCAACGGAAGTAACTCGGTGTATCTCATGGGTATAGGATAATGCCTTCTGATGTCATTAGATTCTCGAGCTTCCCCTGGTTTTGCCTCAGTTCCCTTGGTATCTACCCCAGATATACTACTTGTCTGCTTCTTGAGATAGATCACAAATGGATTCGATTTGTCATATTTAATGGTGTTGTCTGTCTCAACATTCTGATCATTCTGTTCCACATTCTGATCATCGATCGAATCTTTTCTGAGTTCGGCATGCTGCTTGCCTTTCGTCATAGCATTCATCTGGTCCATCATCTCGGACATCTGCTTCTTTAGTTCTTGTATTTCATCTTGTTTGTCACCAGAATTGACACTGCTTACTGAAGCTGTTCTGGAGTCCTTGAATGATTCTTCTTCGGCTGTCCCTGGTCTAGTCTCAGGATGGAACTCTGGAATTGGACCCCTTTCCTTCAGGTCAAAGAACCTTTGGTCCATCATGAACAATCTTCTATTATGGGAGAAATCACTCGGGAACCAATGCCCTGTGTAATGCGAATGCAATGATATGCAAAACAAAGCAAAAAGAAAACAAGTCAGTACCGGACAAAAATGATAAGTACGTAATAAAAGAGCAAATTAAATGCGATAAGCAAACAAGGCAATCCTTTTTACATCCCATCTAAGACACCTAGGTTATCCGCATGGCTCTAACAGGGTGGGTTTCTATGCATTTTCTATATGCAGTTTTGGTTCTAGGAGGTACCCAAATTGTCCTCATTGTCCTCTACTAAGAGTAGCAAGGCCCCCGATCATCACCCATTATAGGCTCCTTTCAACCGGGTTCAATTCAGGGGGACCCATTCGCTTATGCCCGTACGAAGGAAAGATATCCTTACGAAAGCATAAGGTACTCGAGCCCCGAAGGTACTTGCTAGGCCCATACAGGAGAACGATATCTCCACGAAAGCATTAGCGTTTTCCCCCCACTTAAAAAAATACGGGTTTATATGCCATATTTTAAATGCGTTAAAATAAACGCACAATTATAACCGAATGTTACTTTAATAGTCACTTTAATCCAGAATTTCCAATATTAGTAAAGCGATAATTATTTAAAAAAGCTCGACTCTCTTATTATTATTATTTTTTGAAAACAAAAAATGTCCCCAGCGGAGCCGCCATCTGTAGCGATGTCTTTTTTCGCTAAAAAAATGAGTTTTCGAGGTGTTTGTGATTTTTCGGATATAAAATATTTATTCCGTGTGATTTTTTAAAAACAGCATTTTATTAAAAATTAGAGTAGCCACCGGCCACTTAGGTAGGTCGGACACCATAAAACCAGAGATTTAAAAAATTGTTGGGTTCGGGAGTCGGTTACGGATGGGGAAGGATTAGCACCCCTACACCGCCCAAAATTGGTACTTTAATAATTACCGCTTCGTTAATATTAGACTTTCCGGATTAAAGTGACGATTAGTTTAAGATTCGGTTATAATTGCGAATAAATTTTAAAGGCCCCGTTATCCGAGAGTAAACGCCCAACCACTATCACTACGCCTGATACTAGCCCCGTTTATACTCGGATAAAAGGGCACCGCATTGACAATTTATATTCCATTATGCAACTTTAGAGAAATAATTTGGAAACATGCATTCGCATTGACATGGTAAAAGACAAAATAAATAATGAAAAACATGGATATCACAAAATTAAACAAATATGATAATGACACAAACATAGCACATAATAATAATAATAATAATAATAATAATAATAATAATAATAATAATAATAATAATAATAATAATAATAATAATAACGAGACATAAATAAAAAACATGTGGGAAATAAAAAACACATACTTCAAGAATACATACATATTAAAAATAAAAACACAATGTAACATATGCATGACATAAATGTATTATGACATAACATATGACATAATATGCATACACAAATAAATAAATAAAAACATGGCCTTATACATGACAAGAACACACTAATACGTAACCTAAAAACATAAAACACATACTAACATAAACATGTCATGAAAACCAAACTAAAGTATGATAAAAAATGAATATGGGCAAAATGATAAAAAGAAAACAACCTATCTAAAACATAAATAAACACGGTCAGACATGACATTTATGAATACAACAAGTAATAGAACATGCTAAAAAACAAATAAAACACAAGTAAGCAATGAATATTTACAACATAAAAACAAGGACTGAAACGCTAAGAAATAAAACAGAAAGGCGAAAATTAAAAGGAAATAAAAATCGATTTAAGGACGTGATTACAAGCCTAAGGAAACTTAAAAGGACCGGGGCTGTAAAATACCCATGCGGCACGCTTGAAATGAAATTTTCAAAAATGCGGAAGTCCTTGGGGCGTAATTTGACCATTTGAAAACTGATTTCATTTGAAATGAAATTTTCTAGACTTGATCCAACAGCCCAGATGACGGCGGCTGCATGATAAAGAGGGTTATCAGACTTGTTTTTTTAGGGTTTTTAAGATATTGGGTCAGGCCAATATGGGCCTTGTAACATATATTATTTTTTTAGGTTTTTTTGTAATATTATGTGGACTTGGACTGATATTATAAATGGGTTTTATACTTTAGATCTATTATATATTTTTGAACCCAATAATAATAATACTATAATAATAACATATACACATGTATAATTTATGTGTATATAACCATACATGCAAATTAACATATACCATATGACATTCGAACACACACATACATATATTTGCTCACACACTTAATTAATGTAAGTATACAAACATTATACATACTACAAACATATGCAAACCACATATATATCACATACACCCAAACACACACATACATGCACACAAAATAAGTATAACCAAATACACCCTAGTACATATATAAGCTATTAAAACGTACGTGACATGTGACACACATACACCGCACATAGTATGTATAATACGCATGCGCTTACATATATTACACACATATTTTATACACATTAATCACATATATAGTAAACATATAATATAACATGTATACATGCAATAATAATACCTTGTTAATTATTATGCTAATATATTAACAATATTTACAAACCGGATAAAAATGAGTGATTACAATAGTATTCATGCCGGATCAATAGGATCTTGGACCGATCTTTGTCTTGATTTCCTTGCTCGATTTAATCCTACAAATTTGACTGATAAGCTTCGTAACGAAATTACTTCTTTTCGATAGGCAGATGATGAATCCATGTACGAGGCTTGGGAGCGATAAAGAGAACTCCTACACAAATGCCCCCTACACGGTTTTCCAGTGTGGACACAAGTAACAATGTTTTACAATGCTGTGAATACACCAACAGGGATGATGCTAGATGCCTCGGCAAGCGACATACTCCTAGATAAGTCATCGGAGAAAGCAATGCAAATTCTAAACAAGCTTGCCAAGAATGATTATCAGCTCCCATCTGCTAGAAGATGAGGAGTTAGACGCCAAGCCACAATACATTAACTTGGATCATCAGACTCAATTTCGGCACAATTGGCCACTCTAACCTAGATGGTCCAGAACATGCAGAAACCAAACAACACACAGGAGGTCAAGGTAATGGATTCCTTTTGTGAATTATGTGGTGGTAACCATGATTCTTCTGAATGTATGCAAAATCCGGAATCCAGCTTTTATGTGGGGAATTACAACTGGAACAACAATGTGATGTCCAATACATACAATCCAGCTTGGAAGAAGCACCCAAATTTATCATGGAGTAATCCCAACAATGTTCTAAACCAGAATGCACAAGCATCGGGATTCCAGCAGAATATGCCACGACAACAGTTGCCGCAGCAACAACCGACAACATCTAGTTCTTTGGAAAATTCTCTTAATGCTTTTATGTTGAAAACTGAATCTTATATGGATGAGAATAGTAACTTCATAAAAAGAACTAATGCTTTTATTAATAGAACCGAGATGAGATTGCAAAACCAAGAGGCGACAATCAAATCATTGGAAAATCAAGTTGGACAATTTGCTCAAAACCTGAATACTAGACCGCAAGGAGGTTTACCTAGCGATACTAAAGTCGTAAGAGGATCTGGCCATGAGCAATGTAAGACGATCACCACTAGAAGTGGCCAACAAATTAAAGAGGCTCAAGCTCGCTCATCAAACAAAACTCCACAAAAAGAACAAGATGAACTCAGCAGCAAAGCCTCAGATGCTGAACCAGGAAATGCCACGGCAACCAACGATAGGCACGCCACGGTAACCCTTGACGCGCACGCCTTGGTAACTCCAGACGCGTATGCCTCGGTAACCACAACAATACATGCCTCGGCAATACCCTGGTACGCAGATTTAGTTAATTTCCTTGTTTGTGGCATTTTACCTTATGGCCTTACTCACCAAGGGAAGAAGTGGTCCCGCCATGATGCTAAGCATTACTTTTGGGAAGAGCCTCTTTTGTTTAAACAATGTGCAGATTAGGTTATACGCTGATGTGTCCCTGAAGAGGAGCAGCAGAATGTACTCCGGTAATGCCATTCTTCACCCTATAGAGGACATTTTGGAGGAACACATACCGTGGCCAAAGTTTTGCAATCCGGATTGTATTGGCCAACACTGTACAAAGATGCCCAAGAGTTTTACGAGCAACGTGATCGTTGCCAGAGGACGGGCAATATCTCTAGACGACATGAGATGCCGCTCCAACATCGAAGTGGAATTATTCGAAGTATGAGGGATCTATTTTATGGGACTTTTCCCATCTTCATTCAGAAACCTCTACATTCTACTTGCCGTCGACTACGTGTCTAAATGGATTGAGGCAGCTGCAGTTCCCACCAACGATTCCAAGACCGTGCAACGATTCTTGCAGAAAAATATATTTACACAGTTTGGGATGCCGAGAGAAATTATCAATGATGAAGGCAAGCACTTTGACAACGGACTTATTACCAAGATGTTGCAACACTTCGGCGTGTCACACAAAATTGCCATGGCATATCACTCACAAACCAATGGGCAAGCAGAAATTTCCAACCGAGAATTGAAGGGTATACTCAAGAAAGTTGTAAATTCCTCTAGGAAGGATTGGTCAGTAAGACTAGATGACGCACTTTGGGCATATCGCACTGCATTCAAAAAACCCTTAGGTATGTCTCCCTTCTGACTTGTCTATGGCAAAACATGTCATCTATCGGTGGAAATAGCACACAAGGCATATTGGGCAATCAAGACTATGAATATGGATTGGGAAAGTGTCGGACAAAAGCGTTTATTGGACCTCAACGAGATAGAAGAATTCCGTGCACTCGCCTATAACAATGCAAGAATCTACAAGGAGAAAACAAAGCAATGGCATGACAAGAAACTATTGTCGTGGCAATTCATGCCAGGGTAACTAGTTCTCTTATTCAATTATCGGCTGAAACTTTTCTCGGGAAAACTAAAATCAAGATGGTCGGGACCATTCGAAGTTGTCAAACCATTCTCCCATGGTGCCGTGATAATCAAGTCCATCACTGAGATCATGAATTCAAAGTTAACGGACAAAGATTGAAGCACTACAACGGTGCCCATGTGGAACGTAACAAAGAAGTGGTCACCTTAGGAGATGCATGAGCATGCTCTCCTTTTGATATTTTATTTTTATTTTTATTTTTTTCAAACTATTTAATTTTATTTATTTATTAATTTCTGTTATTTTTCTTTTTAGGATAAATTTATTTATTTTCTTTAAGATTAAGACTACATCTTTCTTTCATATTTATCTAATTGTTTTTAAATTTTAAGTTTAAGAATTCTTTGCACATCTTTATTTATTTTCTTTTATTAGTTTATCTTTAATTTTAATCCTTATTTTATTTTTGAATTGTAGGAAAAGAGTTCAAGATAAAGAGGAATTTGATTCAAGAAGGAAGCTTCTTCAACAAGGAAACTAATAAGCTAAATCTAAGGCTTATATTAAGCCTCCAATTTACCCTAAATAAACCCTACATAGCCGGCCAAACCCTTCCCCTTCCCCAAATCCCCTAGTCGTTCCCTTCCCCCAATCAAAACCCTTGTTTTCTTTCTTTCCAAATTAATCTCACCCACCATATTTACTACCTATCTTTTCTATTTAACCCATCACCCTTAACTTCCAAGAAACCTATTCCTACTTTTCACCTTGAAACTCTTTAGTTTCTTTTGCTTTCTTTTTTTTTTGTTTCTACCAAACTCACAACCAAGATCATCCATGGCATCCAAAATCGAATTTTTGGTTCATCCAAGTTCCTCCAAAGAACTAAGATATAAGAAGTTTGCTACACCGGTGGTTCAAGAAAGATTTCACTCCAAGTTTGAAAGCCGGAAGATTTACGAAGAACAAGGCTTCGAATACTTCAACTCTCATCAAGATTTCAGCCTTGAACCATTCATCTTCGAAAGGATTGCACATCAAAAGTGGCAAATCTTTTGCCATCAATCGAAAACGGGTAACATCTCATGGGTAAAAGAATTCTATGCTCACTCACCTAACCCGAATAATCCTTATGTTTTTGTTCGTGACAAGGCTATACTCATAAGTCCCAAAAACATCAACACCTTTTATGGGCTCTACATTGAGAAGGACGAGCATCAAGCCTTTGTTGATCAACTCACGCCCAAGCAACTCGACAAGGTGCTTCAAGAACTCACTCTACCGGGAACTCATTGGAACGACGGTAAATACAAGGGCATGGTAAATCACCTTCGGCTTAAACCCGAGGCAAAATTATGGAATAATTTTGTTAAAACTTCTTTAATGCCCACCACACACAATACCACCGTTGATACACCTCATCTTTTGCTCATACATTCTATCTTCCATAATCGCATCATTAAAATTGGAAAAATTATTTGTAATGAGATTTTTGTATGTAGAACAAAAGACAAGGGTTTCTTTTCTTCCCTTGCTTAATTTCCAATCTTTGCAAGGAGATGCATATCCCAAGTGAGTCCACTGATGAAAAGGCCCTACCAAAGTCTGGTTGGAATCGAGTACAAATCTGAAAGCTAATGGGAGAGGCACTGGTAAAATCCCCAACACCTTCAATTGCCGCGGCAGCTCTTGCCGCCTCGGCAACTCCTAATGTCCAAGCAATTAATGCCCGGGCAACTCGGACAGCAACCCTAAGACAACTTGAAGCACTCTTACAACCGTTGGAGAACCGTCTTAAGCAAATTGAAGACCGGCAACTAATGTCCATGCGGTACATGAAGGATCACAACAATGCCATCACCCAAGTCAGCCTGGAAAAGTACTCGGATAGTCGCATGCCGTTCCCCGTCTTTCCTGTTGAAATCCTTGCCACGGCAACCAATGAAGCAGTTACCATGACAACCGCAACAGATGATGCCGTGGTAACCTACACTGCACCTGCCCAAGCAGTTGCCATGGCAACCAACACTAAATATGTTGCGGCAACCAAAGCTAAAGACGCCCCGGCAACCACTGCAAAAGCCAAAGGTAAAGCACCTATACCTGATTCAACTCGTACTGAATCATTGTCTAATTTTTCAAATTCGAACGAGTCCTCCATTGCACCAACAAAGACCGCACCAATCGAATCCTCCAAGCCCAAGCGAAAAGCCAATGACATTGATGAAGAGGACGATGAGGACAACCTCGTACGAGGATCGATTCCACCATCGTCAACAAGGAAGCAACCACCGCGTTCAAGCAAAAGAATCAAGACACCGGCCAAAAGGTAACTAATCATCCATGACGACGAACTCTCGGAGTAAGTCCTCGTTTGCATTTTACTTTTCTTTATTGTTATTTTTATTTTTCTTTTTTGCATGCATTGAGGACAATGCCTCACTCAAGTTTGGGGGGAATTGTTATTAGTTAGTTACTATGTTTAGTTGCATTCATCTTAAGTATTGCATTTATGATACATAAATTGCTTGCCATGCCTTTAGTTGGAACAAGAATTGCCTAGATTTGATGAATATCCGATGATGACTTTTCCAATGTACTTAATTGATAGAACTTTTTATTCTAGGATAAACGTGGAAACACTTAGAATCTTACTATGATGCTAAACTTGATGAAACACTGTTGTGGCTTGATTGATTTAAGGAATTCTAGCGAACTTAGGTTGATAGTTAAAAAATTGGGGGATTAGAATAAAAATTGGATGAATGCTAGAGGTGCCCGAAATTGGCTCTAGTATGTGCTAAAAATTGATCGCTAGAGGTGCCTGAAACCGGCTCTAGTCGAATAAATTAATTAACTTAAGAAAACTAAAAACAAAACACTAGAGGTGCTCGAAATCAGCTCTAGTTAAAACATGTTAAAAGAACCCAATGAAGTAATTTGAAAACCTCTTGTTTGCATAGAATCCAAAAAATCAACTTGCACACAACTCCGCACACACTCACAAGCATTATAGTTTGATTCCGAGTAACTCCTAAGTTTTCTGAAAAATGAAAAGCCAATCATACTTTGTGCCACGGTTCTAAGAATTGAAATTAAGTTCAAAGCTAAGTTTGTGAAAATTGAAGTCTTGGCGGGTAATTATTAGTTTGCATTGCTTGAGGACAAGCAATAGTTCGAGTTTGGGGGTGTGTTAAGTGACTAAAAGTACTATTTTATTCACCATTTTTATTCATATTATTGCTAGACTTAGGCTCATATTAGTTGCATTATTAGCCATTCATGCATGTTTGCATTGTTTCCTTGATGGACAAGCTTGATTTCATATTTTGCTTAATTTTGTGGAAAAAGGGTGTTGCCGATAGTTGTTTTTGTGTGTGTGCAGAATCACTTGCCTAAACAAGGCTGGAACTAGTTGCTAGGGCAGTGCATGAAGGAGATGCCGACGCAGTTGCCAGGGCAATGCATGAAGGAGATGTCGAGCTAGTTACCAGGGCAATTGTCGATAAGGGATAAAATGATATGGTAATCAAAATTGATGACTAGATAAACCCAAGATGACGTAAAGAAAAGTTAAATCCCAAATGAGTGTGATTTCCATGAAGAGGTTAAAGAGAAATTAAATCCCAAGAAGATAGGAGAAGATCTAGAAGGAATTTAAATATAATAAAGAATTATATTCTTTAAAAGTACTTAACTTCCTCCTCAAAAAAGACTTTGACCTAGCCCTATAAATTGAGGACCAAGTCGTCAACTTTGAGGGAAAGCAAGTGGGAGATTTCGACAAGGGAGAGCAAGTGGGAGATTTCGACAAGGGAGAGAAAAGGGGAGAGATTTTGACAAAGAGGCTTTAACCATTCTTCATATTTTTCTTCTTTGTTCGATTAGGTTTATGTTAGGAATTCTTTGTTTTGTGTTTTTTGGAACCTAGCCATGAACTAAATCTATTTGGCTAAGGTTATTGTGTTTTGTGGTTGTGAGAAACAATTGGATTTTGTTTAGGTAATAAGAGTTTGCACTTCAATTTAAGGTTTACTCATTCTTGGCTTTTATTCTTGTTAGCGAGTGAATTGGGAGAATATCTTGTAACTTCATCTATTTATCTAATATCGGGAGAGTTAGATTCAAGAAACGAATGAGTATGGTCTTTATTCAATCTATTGATGGTGAAGATTAATCCGGCTTAGGAATAAGTTAAGGATTTCAATGGCTAAGAGGAGCGCAAGATTGGTTGTTGTTCACCCTTGATTCACGCATGGATGTATTATCAAGGCATGCACAATTGGCTAGAGTTTTGACTTAGGGATAAGAAAAAACCATTGAAGAATGCTCCGCTGAACCTTGAAGTTGCTGCCCAGCCGCCCAAACAGTTTCCCAGCTAGTTGCCCAGGCAACCGTCGATTAATTGCCAAGGCAACCCCGCTACGCAAGTTGCCACGGCAACTGAGTTACCCTTGCACCCTTTTACCAATACGATCCAATTGGCTATCACTCCTCAACTCATGATAACCTGGCTTATTCTCTCTCATTTGATTACATCTTCTTTTACTTTATTGCTTTCTAGTTTAGTGTTTAGTTAAACTTGTTGCCCAAACCAATCCTAAAAACTTGTTGCGTGTGATAAGTGCTACGCAATTGTGCAAGTATACACGTCGCAAGTAATAAAGTGATATGAGTATCGAGTATCGTCTTCACAGGGATTGGTTTGGGCCACTTTGCTTAAGTTACTGCACTGTTAAAAGTAAAAACACAATTGATAATAGAGGTTCTAATTAACGAGAAAAGTAAAAGCAATAAACTAAAAGAATAGATGAAAGAAAAAGAGAGAATAGGCCAGGTTATCGTGAGTTGAGGTGTGATAGCCGATTGGATCGTCTTGGTAAAAGAGTGCAAGGGCAACTCTGTTGCCGTGGCAACTTGCACAGCGGGGTTGCCTTGGCAACTAATCGATGGTTGCCTGGGCAACTACTTGGGCGTCTGGGCAGCAACTTCAAGGTTCGGCGGAGCGTTCTTCAATGGTTTCTTCTTATCCCTAAGTCGAAACTCTAGCTACTTGTGCATGCCTTGATAATACATCCCTGCGTGAATCAAGGGTGAACAACAACCAATCTTGCGCTCCTCTTAGCCGTTGAAATCCTTAACTTATTCCTAAGCCGGATTAATCTTCACCATCAATAGATTGAATAAAGACCATACTCATTCGTTTCTTGAATCTAACTCTCCCTATATTAGATAAATAGATGAAGTTACGAGATCCTCTCCCAATTCACTCGCAAACAAGAATAAATGCCAAGAATGAGTAAACCTTGAATTGAAAGTGCAAACTCTTATTACCTAAACAAAATCCAATTGTTTTTCACAACAACAAAACACAATAACCCCAACCAATCAAGTTAATTCATGGTTGGGTTCAAAAGATATACAAAGAATAATCCCCAAACCATGAATCTAATGGAAGCAAAGAAGAAGAAGAAGAAATCGAACTCTCTCCCCCTTGTTATCTTGTTGAAATCTCTTCCTTCTTGCCCTTTGGAGTTGTCGAAAATCCTCTCCCCTTGCTCTCCATGATTGTCGAAATTCCCTTCTTATTTATAGGGCTAGGCCAAAGTCCTTCTTTGAGGAGGAGTTTAAGTTGGAATTAAATTATCTTTAAAGAATATAATTCTTTATTATAATTGTATTCCTACTAGAACTTCTCCTATCTTCTTGGAATTTAATTCTTCTTTAATCTCTGCATGGAAATCAAATTCCTTTGGGTTTGGGCTTTGCTCCACATCATCTTGGGCTTGTATAGTCATCAATTTCAACTACCATATCACCTTTGCTCTTGTCGACAATTGCCATGGCAACTGGCTCGGCGTCTCCTTCATGCATTACCCTGGCAACTAGCTCGGCGTCTCCTTCATGCATTGCCCTGGCAACTAGCACTAGCCTTGCTTTGGCAAGTGATCCTGCACATACACAAAAACACACCAAAGCAGCATCTTTTTCCACAAAAATCACCAAGTTATGTAATCAAGCTCAACGGTGGAAAGAAACATGAATTAATGCATGAATAACTAATTATGCAACTAATATGAGCTTAAGTCTAACAATAATATGAGTAAAAAGGGTAATAAAAATAGTACTTTTGAATACTTATCAATAACCTGGCCTATTCTCTCGACCGTGAGGTAGAGTTTGGCATCGAGGTCTTTACGGGTACAATACCAGTATCCATTGCTCCGTACCACATGGCTCCAAAGGAGTTGAAGAAGCTAAAAATGCAGTTGTAGGAGTTGCTTGATCGTGGGTTCATTAGACCTAGTATTTCACCGTGAGGAGCGCCAGTGTTGTTTGTTAAGAAGAAATATGGTACGTTACGGATGTGTATAGATTACCGGCAGCTAAATAAGTTGACAACAAAGAACAAGTATCCCTTACTATAGATAGATGACCTGTTTGATCGGTTCAAGGGAGTTTTGGTGTTTTCCAAAATAGATTTGAGGTCAGGGTACTACCAGTTAAAGGTGAAGGAGGTGGATGTGCCCAAAATAGCCTTCCGTACGAGGTACGGGCATTATGAGTTCCTTGTGATGCTGTTTGGATTGACCAATGCTCTAGCTTCTTTTATGGACATGATGAACCGTGTGTTTCATGATTTTTTGGATCAGTTTGTGGTAGTGTTCATTTATGATATCCTTGTGTACTCTCGTACCGAGGAGGATCATGATAGACATTCGAGAATTGTGCTCCAGACGCTGCTGGAAAATTAGCTTTATGCTAAGTTGAGCAAATGTGAGTTATGGCTCAATGAAGTTGTGTTTCTCGGACATGTGGTGTCGGCCAAAGGAATCTGTGTGGATACGTATAAGGTTGAGGTTGTTATGAGTTGGAAGGAGCCTAAGTCTGTGATAGAGGTCAGGAGTTTCCTTGGTTTGATGGGTTACTACCGGAGGTTTGTGGAAGGGTTCTCCAGTTTGACGGCTCCATTAACAAAGTTGTTTCAGAAGAATGTTTGGTTTGAGTGGACGGAGGATAGACAGCGAGCTTTTGAGAGGTTGAAGGAAGGTTTGACGCGAGCTCCGATTTTGGTTCAACCAGAATCAGGAAAGGTGTTTGTTGTTTATAGTGATGCATCGTATGTAAGGCTTGGTTGTGTGTTGATGCAGGAGGGTAAGGTAGTGACGTATGCATCTAGGCAGTTGAAGGTGCATGAATGTAACTACCCTACTCACGATATTGAGTTGGCTGCGGTTATGGTGAGAAATGTGTAGTTTATACGGATTATAAGAGTTTGAAATATCTGATGTCGCAGAAAAAGCTGAATCTTAGGCAACGTAGATGGGTGGAGTTGCTTAAGGATTATATCTAACCATTGAGTATCATCCGAGGAAAGCCAATGTTGTAGCGGATACTTTGAGTAGGAAAACGGCTGTGGAGTTGAGAGCCATGTTTGCTAGGTTGAGTGAGACGAATGACAGGCATAAATGATTAAGGAGAAGCAACCGTATGATGGAGTTTGGTATCTCATGTGGAAGATATCATGGATGGAAATCCTACGAATTTTCATTTCAACGATGATGGGGTGTTGTGTTTCAAAGGTCGAATAGTGGTGCCTGAGGACGAAGAGTTGAGGCGTACTATTTTGACTGAGGCACACGCTAGTCCTTTTGCTATGCATCCTAGTAGGACTAATATGTATCAAGGGTTGAAGGAGGAGTACCATTGGGTTGGACTGAAGAGGGATGTGGCTAATTTTATTGCACGATGTATGGTTTGTCAGTGGGTAAAGGTTGAGCATCAGTTTCCTTCAGGGTTGTTGCAACCGTTGAGGATACCAAAATGGAAGTGGGAAAGAATCACCATGGATTTTGTGTATAGGCTGCCTTTGATGCCGACCAAAAAGGATTCCATTTGGATGATTGTGGATCGTTTTACGAAGTGTGAGCATTTCGTGCCTATGCATACTACGTATACCTTGGACAGGTTGGTTGAGTTGTACATCTCTGATATAGTGCATTTGCACGGGGTGCCCAAATATATAGTTTCGGATAGGGATCTGCGGTTCACCGCATGGTTTTGGGTGTTTTTACATCGTGCTTTGGGAACCCAGTTGAGTTTTAGTACCTCGTACCATCCTCAGTCGGATGACCAGTCAAAGCGCATGATTTAGGTTTTCGAAGATATGCTAAGGTGTTGTGTTATTGAGTATCAGGGAATGTGGGAGAAACAATTGCCGTTGGTGGAGTTTGCCTACAATAACAATTATAATGCTAGCATATAGATGGCCCCTTATGAGGCGTTGTGTGGCAGGAAGTGTCGTACGCCCGTTTGTTGGGTAAATGTGGGGGAAAGTTTGTGTCTATCCCTAATGTCTTGAAAGGCATGACTGAAAAGGTAAAGTTGATATGTGAGCGCTTAAAAGAGGCTGCAGATCGCCAGAAATCCTATGTGGATTTGAAGCGTAGGGATATAGAGTACGCTATGGGTGATAAAGTGTTTTTGAAAGTGTCGCCCTGGAAAAAGGTGTTGCATTTTGGAGGAAAATGGAAGCTTAGCCCGAGGTTCATTGGACCATACGATGTTGTTGAGCGTGTGGGTCCGGTTGTGTACCGTTTGAGGTTACCTCCGGAGTTGGGAAAGATTCATGATGTGTTCCACGTTTCGGTGTTGCGGAGGTATAGGTCAGATCCATCGCATGTCATGCTGGTGGAAGAGATCGAGTTGAGACCAGACCTATCTTATGATGAGGAACCAGTAGAGATTCTTGATACCAGCAATAAGGTGCTCCGTGGCAGAACAATTGAGCTGGTTAAAGTGTTGTGGAAACACCTCGGTGTTGAGGAGGCCATGTGGGAGCATAAGTCGGACATGTTGAAATAGTTTTCGCACCTGTTTCCTCCAAGTAAATTTCAAGGAAAAAATTTCTTAAGTGGGGGAGAGTTGTAACGCCCCGGTTTTAGGGCTTAGCGGCTTAGAGGGTTTATTAGACGGTCTGGTAGACCGGAGTAGAGATTCGAGTCAGTTTTGGGATCGTATATTTTTGGTGTTGGAAAATTTATGGAAAAATGCTTAAAACATTATTAATTGTATATTTAATAATGGTGGAATCAATTTTGAAAAACGGGTTTTGGAAGATGGACATTTTGGTTAGTGACCAAAATGAAAGTTTTGAAAACTGTAATTTTTTAGTGACTAAAATGAAAAGGGTGAATTACTTAGAATCTTTAAGGATCTATTTTACCAATTGGTTTCTAATGATTTCTCGCTTGATTTAACTGATTTTAACATGTGGTTTAATTAATATTTAAAGTGGATTTTGTTAAAAAGTTAGTTATCTTTTCTAAAACAAAAATCACGTCATTTTCTCTCAACTTTTTCTCTCCTCAGCCAAACACTCAGTTTTTCATCAAATTTCTAGAGGTGACGTGGATTCTAACTTGATTTTATTGTTTCAAATTGTTTTATAAAGATTGTTTATAAAAATCTTATAATAATCTTGTGTTTTCTTAGCTTTTCACAAATCAATTGAGGGAGAAACTTCACAATAGGGGTAATGTCTGAGATCTCCTCTATTGTATGGTTCTTTATTGAAATTCCAAAGCATTTGATCCTTGTTTTTGCGTTTCTAATATGATTTTGATGATTTTCCAATGTTTAATTGATTTATTTGGGGAAAATAAGTTGATTCGCAAATTGGATCTGATTTCCAGTAAGTTTGCTTTGATTCATATTTTGGATGTTTAAGAATGTTGATAAGTGATTTTTATCAATGGAATCCCAAAACTTAAGAATCTCTTTTTGTTTAGGCTGTTAGTTTTGAGGTTTTGAGGTGTTTTGTGGTTGTAGGGTTGCTGGAGGTAGTAGCTAGCTTGTTTTGGATCTGCTTTTAGATTTGTTTTGATGTTGGAAATGATGCTAGGTTGATAGTTGTTGGCTGGATTGTGAATCGAAGTGTTTTGGTTATGATTTCGGTTGTTGTGGATGTTTTGTGAGAATCCAAGAAGGATTGTGGCTGCTGTGTTTGGAATGCATTATGATGCATTAATCCTCTGTTGTTTTGTGATAAAAACAGGGGAGGTTGACTCGGAAGTGATTGGAGAAGCGTAGGAGGCTTCGGATACTTGATTTTGCATCGGTGAATCGAGGTTTCGCTTATCGGTGAGTGAAAACTTGGTTTAAAGCATTTTGATGTTTTGGAACAGAGTTTTAGGGAGTTAAGGTAGAGCTTGAAATGCTTACCTAGACTCGGAAGTAAGTATAAAGTGGTTTTCTCTCTCGGTCGTGCTAGATTGAAATGGTTTTATACACTTGTTTTAATTTACATGTTACCTACTGTTTAAGCATGTTTTAAAGTATTTAATATACTGTTTTTAAGCATGAAATGCTGAAGGATGCACATGGTAAGTGATCCTTGTAAGTATGTGGTTTATACTTGTGTTTTAAAGCATGGTTGTTGCTTTGTAAATGGCATGGTTTAATGCTTGTTAAAAAGAGTGAGGTAAATGTTATTTGGTTAATTATATTGGCAAGTGATGTGGTTTTAAAATTGTTATCAGATATAGTTGGCCGGCCATAGGATTGAGTGCACTGTAAATAAGTCACCTTGGATGTTGAGGGGTTTATATTGTGTACCGAATACTCCATCCAAGTACTCTAACGGTAGAGGGGTTTAACGGTACCGAATACTCCCATTAGTGGGTTAAGCATCAAACCGATGAGAGGGATGGGTATCCCTGCGAGTTGTGATTGTACTCGGTTGTTATTGTACCTGATTGTTAATGTACCGCGATTGTAATTGTATCGCTATTCCGGTTGAGATGGCTTGAAGTGTTGGGTTAGCACTTGTTGAATTCGTGTATCTGAAAAAATCTTTTGTTATTGAACTTGTTAATGATCACTTGAAAGCCAATGTAATTGTTAATGTATCATTGAAATGTTAATGTTGTATAATGTGGTTTATACATGTTTCTCTTAAGCTTTGCTTGTGGTAGTAATGCATGGGAAGGCTTAAGTGGAGGGTTAGCAATGTGATTTGTTGTTGTTTAATGATACATATAGCATATGGTTTAATATGCTTTTTTTAAATGATGTAAAGTGCATGTTTAAAAAGGGGCATGATGATGATGTTTTAAAGGATGATGTTATGTAAACGGTTTTAAATGCATTCATGGTGCTTGTTTTTGTGCACTACTCACTAAGACTTGTGTGCTTACGCTCTCGTTGTCCATCAATGCAGATAATTGAGGTCTTGGGAGGCAGCAAGAAGCAAGGGGATCTTGGCAAGACTTGTTACAAACGTATGTTAAATACTAGACTATAATGAATAAGGGCAATGAGGTACTTGTTGTGTTTTGGGAGATGTTTTGTGAAACTCCCTGTTTGAGCATTTAGTTGCCCTTGGGTTGTAAATGGCATTTAAAGTTTGATTTTGGTGCTGGTTTATCTTTTGGGAATGTTGCTTGGATGCAAGTTTGGAAGCATGCCTATAGATTTCCTTTTGAAGCATGAAGCCTTGTGGTGTTGTTAAAGTTGTGTTGTTAGTTGGCTTGTGATATGTCTTGCATGTTGGTATTGTGTTTAAAGCATGTTGGGTTGATTAGAGTATACTATTGGGATGTAAATCAGCAAAAAGGTGGCATTACAGGCCCAGGCGTATCGATACGCGGGGGACCGTATCGATACGGCTAGGTAAATTCAGGCTTGAGGAATCGGTACAGGTATTTTGTGTTTCGATATGCCTAGACAATTTTGGCCAGGCGTACCGATATGGGTATGGGTGTTTCGGTACAAGTTTTAGCCTATGGAATTCACTTTTTCAATCTGAACCCGCGTATCAAAACACCTAAGGAGCCGTATCGGTACGGTTTGTAACCTTTCAAAAGTTAGGTAATACCGTTAGGCGTATCGATACGACAAGGTGGTGTACCCAAATAAGGTGTTTTAAACCGTATCGATATGGGCTTACCTGTATCGGTACGGAAAGTTGATTTTCTTTAAATGTCTTTCGAGTAGTTTGGGCGTTCTTGCAATTTAGTCCCTGAATCTTGCCAATGCAAATGTATGTGGTAAAATATCAGATTGAGCTGAAATTTGAGATGAAGGTTTGGAATCCGACTAATTAAATATTGGTAACTTAAAAATAAGTTTTAATCCTGAAATTTTCTATATTTGCAATTTGGTCCCTATTTTGCAAATGCGATCAATTGGATGTCAAATTGATGCCCGATTGAGTTGGGGTTGCACATGTTGTCTGTATGAACATGTAGGGTTAATAATTAGCATCTAGATAAGATGAAAGAAAAAATGGACCAGGTTTGGTTGAATCTCTTCGGTTTGCTATGGCAAACCTATTGTAGCCTCTTTGGTTTGGTTGGGCGTCTAAGCCTGGTCAAAGGGGGTTACACATACGATCCGAAAATTGAGAAAACCTTGCGGAGGTTAAAAAGAAGATTTTGAGAGATGCAAAACCAAGGTAATTGAGGGAATGGTGTGGTGAACAATGGAGGAAATTCACTTAACAATGAGATATCACCACCACCTGATGTCCCAGTTGTTAATGAGATACCTATTAAAGAACATTTGGCACCAACCATTGACAATTTAATGCCAGGACTTGTTGGCACAGAGGTAAACGCTGTCAATTTCGAACTTAAGCCGGTAATGATTCAAACTCTTTTGAATGTAGGTTAGTTTGATAGAGCACTCACTGGAGATCTGAGGCAACATTTGAAGCAGTTCATGGAGATTTGCCAGCTATTCCAACAAAATGGAGTACCTGAAGATACCGTGAAGCTGAAGTTATTTACTTTTTCTTTAAGAGACGGAGCAAAGGCTTGGCTTAACTCCTTGCCACCTGGCTCAGTTACTTTATGGGCAGACCTATGCCAGAAGTTCTTGACAAGATTCCAGCCGCCAACACTCATTGCCAAGCTGCAAGGTGAGATCATTACATTCAGGTAGGCTGAGGATGAGACCTGTTGAGGAGGTGTCCTATACATAGATTCTTGAATTGGACCCAGATCCAAACCTTTTACAATGGACTGAATGCACAAACGAGGACTGTTGTTGATGCTTTGGCAGCTGGCTCGTTACTTGACAAGACATATACTGAGGTTGTTGACATTTTAGAGAGGATTGCAATCAATGATTTTAAATATCCTGTTGCAAGACTTGGGACCGGAACTAAAACCAATGGGATTTTTTAGGTTGATGAACTAACATCCATTCATGTCGAGATTTCCAACCTTGCTAGCATGGTAAGAACGTTGAAAAAGAACAATGAGTCCCAAGAAGTCAAAGCACTAGACCTATTCTGTACAATCTGTGGAGAGAATCATCATGTGGATGAATGCCCTACCAATCCTGAATCGGTAAATTTTGTTGGCAATGTTAACCGTTACTATAATCCTAACTCTAATACTTATAATGCAGGTTGGAGACAACACCCTAATTTAGCTTAGGGAAATCAAGGAGGTAACCAGTACAATGCCCAGCGCCAGAATACTCAGAGGCAGAATAACAATACTATGTCAGTATTCTATCAGAATGCCATGCCACAGAAAGCCCAAAAATATTTTCAGCAAGGGCAGAGACTCAACCAATGAGGCACTCTCACAGAGTACATGGAGAGGAATGATGCCACAGTCCAGAGTTTGGCTGCATCAATGAGAAATTTGGAAGTCCAGCTTGGGCAGATTGCTAGAGCACTCAGCAATTGACCCCGGGGAGCATTGCCAAGTGACACAGAAGATGCTTGGCACAAAGATAATGAGCAGTGCATAGCTATAACTCTTCGGAGTGGTGAGCAGTGCGAGATGGAGGAGGTTGCTAAGCAACCAATTAATTGCCAAGATGAGAAGCTTGTGCCAGCAGATAATCCCAGGGAATTAAAGAAAGAGGAGACAAAAGCAGATGATGCTAAAACCAATGCCAGACAGTATACTGATGCCAGTACCGATGCCATACAGCACACTGATGCCAGTACTGTGTTGGCAAAGCCAGTAGAGCAGGCACGTATCTATCTGCCACCACCATTTCCAGCAAGACTCCAAAAGCATAAGCAAGATCAGAAGTTCAAGCGCTTCTTGGAGATTCTTAAGCAATTGCAAATCAACATTCCATTGGTAGAAGCCCTTGAACAAATGCCCAACTATGTCAAATTTATGAAGGACATTCTATCCAAAAAGAGAAAGTTGGGAGACTTTGAAACATTAGCTCTGACCGAAGGATGCAGTGCCATGATCTTAAATCGGTTACCACCAAAGCTGAAAGATCTGAGAAGCTTCACTATTCCCTGCACCATTAGCAACAAATTCATGGACAAGGCACTGTGTGACCTAGAAGCCAGCATCAACTTGATGCCAATGTCAGTTTTTTGGAAGCTTGGCATAGAAGCAAGACCTACCACAGTGACACTTCAGCTGGCAGACCGATCCTATACACATCCCAAGGGTAAGATTGAGGATGTGTTGGTAAAGGTAGACAAGTTTATTTTTCCAGCTGATTTTATCATTTTTGGATTATGAGGTTGATATTAATGTCTTGGTTATTTTAAGGAGACCTTTTCTTGCCACGAGTAGGGCTTTGATTGATGTTCATAAAGGGAAACTAACAATGCGCATGAATGACCAGCAAGTTACATTTAATGTATTTCAAGCTTTGAAATGTGCAGATGAACCTGATGCGTGCCAAGCAGATGAGATGATGGAGTCCTTTTACACTTTGGACACGGCACAGTTATGCAGGATACAGAATTTGATGCCAACAATTTAGATGGCATAGTTGATCTGTTTGAGGAAATAGAATAACCAGTCTTGGAGGCTGAAGAGGTGAGTTATTTTGAGCCACTACAGTTGGCCGGCAGAGAACTCAAGGCACCTAAACCATCAATTGAGGAGCCACCGCATTGGAACTGAAATCGCTGCCAGATCACTTGAAGTATGCTTATTTAGGTGAGCACTCAACTCTGCCAGTAATCATTGCCACTGGTCTCACTAATGATCAGGGGGAAAGATTGTTGGCAATATTACGTGACTATAAGCAGGCACTAGGGTGGAATTTGGCAGACATCAGAGGTATTAGCCCAACCATTTGCATGCATAAGATTATCTTGGACGAGTACCATGGCAAGACCATTGAAGGCTAGAGAAGGCTAAACCCAAGCATGAAGGAGGTAGTTGCAATACGTGCCAAAGAAGGGTGGCATGACCGTGGTACGAAATAGTGAAGCTGAGCTAATCCCCTCCAGAACTATCACAGGATGGAGAGTGTGCATAGACTATAGAAGGCTGAACAATGCCACGAGGAATTACCACTTACCATTGCCATTCATTGATAAGATTCTAGGCAGGCAAAGCTTTCTATTATTTTTTGGATGGTTATTCAGGTTATAATCAAATTGCCATCGCACCTGATGATCAAGAGAAGACTACGTTCACTTGCCCATATAGGACATTTGCGTTTAGAATGATGTTATGTAATGCACTGGCAACGTTTAAATGTTGCATGATGTCCATTTTTTCCGATATGATCGAGCACAACATTGAAGTGTTCATGGATGATTTCTCAGTGTTTGGCAAAACATTTGAGGAATGCCTTCTGAGTTTGGAGCAAGTCTTGAAGAGATGCATAAAGACAAACCTAGTGTTGAACTGGGAAAAATGCCACTTTATGGTGAAAGAGGGCATTGTTCTCGGGCACAAGGTAATTGAGAGAGGGTTAGAAATGGATCAAGCAAAAGTTGAGGTAATTAAGCAGCTACCGCCTCCAACGAGTGTTAAAGGTATAAGGAGTTTTTTAGGACATGCTGGTTTTTATCGGTGTTTCATTAAAGACTTTTCAAAGATTGCTAAACCTTTATGCTTGTTGTTAGAACATAATGCCACTTTTTCATTTAACGATTCTTGTTTGAGAGCATTTCAAGAGGTTAAAGAGAAGTTAATCAATGCCCTTATAGTTGTGGCACCGGACTGGAATGAGCCCTTCGAGCTCATGTGTGATGCCAGAGACTTTGCCATTGGAGTAGTCTTTGGACAAAGGCATGGCAATGTTTTCATGCCATCTACTATACCAGCCGAACCTTAAACGAAGCACAACTGAACTACTCTATGACCGAGAAAGAATTTTTTGTGGTTGTATTTGTTTTTGACAAATTTAGATCTTATTTAATTGGTAACAAAGTTGTGGTTTTTACAGATCATTCGGCATTGAAGTATCTCTTGGCAAAGAAGGATGCCAAGCCTAGACTAATCCGATGGACACTCTTGCTTCAAGAGTTTGACCTTGAGATCTGAGACAAGAAGGGCAATGAAAACTTAGTAGTTGATCATCTTTCACGTTTGGAGCATCACCTTGAAGATGGTAAGACAAATTTTATAAGAGATGAATTTCCTGGCGAGTATTTGCTTGCAGTTAATGCCATGCCATGGTATGCCGATATTGTCAACTACTTGGTAAGTAACATTCTGCCACCAGACTTGGCATACAATGCCAAGAAAAGGTTCTTGCGGGAAGTCAGGCAATACTATTGGGATGAGCCAATATTGTTCAAATAGTGTGCTGACCAAGTGATCTGCCGGTGTATGCCTGAGGATGAACAGCAGAACATATTGCATCTATGCCATGCCGCACCCTATAGAGGTCACTTTGCTGGGGTAAAGACTGCTGCCAAGGTACTGCAGTCATTATT
Source organism: Hibiscus mutabilis (assembly GCA_019671005.1). NCBI lineage: Eukaryota > Viridiplantae > Streptophyta > Magnoliopsida > Malvales > Malvaceae > Hibiscus > Hibiscus mutabilis. Next base: position 44,635 of record JAGYYJ010000798.1, read on the forward strand.
ATTTTGGCCCACACTATATAAGGATGCCCACGAGTATGCCAAGGCATGTGATCGATGCCAACGGATAGGAAACATCTGTGGCAGACACCAACTATCGCTTCAAAACATTATGCTTGTGGATTATTTGATGTAGGGGATAGATTTTATAGGTCCTTTTCCACCCTCATTTGGTACGGTATACATTATTGTGGCTGTTGACTACGTATCTAAGTGGGTAGAAGATGTTGCTCTGCCAACAAACGATGCCAAGGCCGTTGCCAAGTTCTTATATAAGCATATGTTCACTAGATTTGGCGCCCCTAGAGTAATTATTCATGATGAGGGGTCTCATTTTAAATGTAATCTAATTTCTAAAGCCTTGTGCATGTATGGTATACAGCAGAGAATTGCCACGACATATCATCCACAAACAAACGGGCAAGCTAAGATTTCAAATAAGGAGATCAAAAGTATCTTAGAGAAGACTGTTAATCCATCAAGGAAAGAGCGGTTCTTGAGACTAGATGAGTCTTTGTGGGCTTACAAGACTGCGTTTAAAACTCCTTTGGGTACTTCACCGTTTAGACTTGTTTTCGAAAAACCATGTCATCTGCCAGTGGAGCTTGAGCATAAAGCCTACTGGGCCATCAGAACACTTGGCATGGCATAGAGAGCTGCTAGAGAAAAGAGGTTACTAGACCTAAATGAGTTGGAGGAATTCAGAACACAAGCCTATGAGAACACCATGATCTACAAGGAAAAAGAAAAACTTTGGCATGACAGTAGGATAATGCCAAGACAGTTTAAGGTAGGCCAACGTGTTTTGTTATTCAACTCACGGCTTAAGTTGTTTCCAGGGAAACTCAGATCAAGATGGACGGGCCCTTATGAAGTTGTGAAGCCCTATGCTCATGGAGCTGTGGACATCAAGAATTTAAAGTCAGGCGAAATCTTTAAGGTGAATAGCCAACATTTGAAGTACTACATGGAAGGTGATCAGAACAATGCCAAAGAGGTGATCCTCTTGGCAGATGTAACATGAAAACACTATCAGGTTTGAACTTTTGTAAATATTAGGTTAGTGTTTTTCTTTGTTTTTTTAGGTTTTCAGGCTTCTAATTGTTTTTCTTTCTTTTTAAGTTTCATGCTTTTATTCCTTTACTGTGTTGAAAGGTTTCCTTTGAGTTGTGCAGATTCATTATGCCAGGAACATTGCCAGGGTTGCTGGCAGGAGCCAGCGCGTTAATAGAAAAATCTGCCAGATGCAGCGCCAAAGCAGCTTGGCATGCAACGGTGAAAAAGATAGAAGAAAAAAAAACCTAGTTTTATCGGCCCAGTAAAATAAGAGAGAATTATTTTTATTTGACTCTAAACCCTAGCCGCACACAATTTTGGTTGGAAATTAAATTTCAAATCAATCACCTTATCACTCCAATCCTTACCATATCTTATCACATATCACCTCATCAGTTCAACCTTATCACTCCACCATTTTCTTTTTTTAATTCTTTTTCTCTCCCATCATTATCCCTAATTACTACTCCTATTAAAACACTCAACCAACCCAAAACATTTCACTTTCTCACCTAGCCGGTTAAAAGAAACCCAAACAACTCTCTCACTTTTTACTTTTCTTTCGATAAGCAAGTAAAAAAATCCAAATCGTCCTTTTTCTTCATCACCGTTTCAAGTTTCTTCAACAAGTTTCAATGGCTTCTTCCTCTACTTCCTTCAAGTGATTCTTCAATGAGGAGATCAAGAAAAAGTTCGAATCCAATTTTACCTCGAGTAGTTTTTGCTATGAGAAGCACTTCGACCTCAACACAGAGACAAACAATGGCTTCCCTCCGGAATTCATGTCTACAATTAACTTACACAAATGGACTCAGTTTTGCCAGCAAAAAGGGGAGGTCTATGCCACAATCGTCCAAGAATTCTATGTGCACCTTGTGACCAAGGATTCGCCATTCTTGATAATTATAGGTAAATGTGTTCATTTCGATGAAGGGTATATCAATAATATGTTTGAGTTAGATGGTGCAGAGGATGAGTATTTCGAGTATGCTGATTCAATGAACGCTGCCAAGACATATTTTCTGGCACTTTTGCCAGCATTCACTCAAAGAGTCTACAGAGGTTGTAGAGGCGTGACATGGTACGGGGCACCAATTGTGCCTCTAGTAACTGCATATATAATTTTCCATACGAAATGGGTATAGGATCGAAAGGACCATTGGTTCTTAACTTTTGGTCACCAGTCGAAGATGATTCTGAAGACTGGACAACGAAATTCGAACTCTGGTCTTGGCTTTAGATTATGAGCGTTGGATATTGACTCCTCTTTGCATACTTCGGTGCTCCACTATTTCCTGGACTTTTAGAAGTTTTAGGGCTTTCTTTCTTAAAACTTAGTAACCTTTCATCAATTAGGTCTTTGACTTTATTCTTCAAGGCTCCGCAATTCTCAGTAGTATGGCCAGTACCTCCTAGATGATAGTTACATATGGCTTGGACGTCGTAACCATTAAGATAAGGGGGCTATTTTGGCTTTGACTGAACTGGAGTCACAAGACCTTCCTTGATTAGCATCGATAGCAACTATGTATATGATATTGGAATATGGAGCACAGGTTCCTCTCTAGTTTATTCTTTCCATGCTTTTCTTTGGCTTGTCGCTACTCTCTTTGTTGTTGCCATCTTTGCATCTCCAGGTGTCTTATTGATGCTAACCGTGACAGTGCATAATCCCTTGGGCTTACTAGATTCACCGTGTTCAGAAGTAGAATCCCGGATACTATACGTCATAACATGACTTGCATTCACTTTATCTTTCTCTCTTTGTAGATCGAGCTCTTTCTCCTTGGCCATGGCGGTCATCATACTTATCATCTTGGTCATTTGTCTTTTCAGCTCTTATATTTCATTCATCTTGGTATTGACGTGAGTTTTGACATATATTTCTAACGCATAACCTTCGAAAAAAAGGCCTTTTGCTTCTCTTGCCATCACTTCAGGGAACTGCCTCATATCAGCATTACTTTTTATCTAATCATGTGACCCTTTATCCATATTGAAAGTTTTCTAGATGACAGATTGCTCGTGAATCAACACCTTTCATTTATGCCATGAAAATGCAATACAAATAAAAAAAAACGAAGACAACAACAAAAATCAGTTAGTACGAGTGAAATAATCAAGCTGAAAATATAAACGATAATTACTTAAAAGTAAGTCTATACAACCTACCCGAGCATACTTTCCTACTCGTTCATGTTTTTTGAAAAAAAGATCCTACCCAAACATGCTTTCTACCCGCATACTTTGTTGCATAAATATAGGCATTGTATCAAACATACTAAAAGCGTAAAGGAAATAAATAAACAAATAAATATATACTGAAATTAAAGAGCATAATTAAAACCTCTATCTCTCTCTATCATGCACCTATCGGGTGACTATTTAAACGGGAAGAGGTTCGATATGGCTCTAGACAAGGTAGGCTGCTATGGTTCATTACATGTGGTTTATGTTCTAGAGTAACGGTACCCGAATTGTCGCTAGGACATCGATTCGGGAGGATACATTTCCCTAAGTCTGTGCGGAGATAAAGATCTCACGGCGACAAAGGTATCAATGTATCCCGAAAGTGATCCACTATCCTGCACGGGGGTGATACCTCACGAAGGCATAGTTTCTCACTCCCACTCAAAAGGGACGGATCTCGGGTATAGAGCTCATGATATGCGGGAAAAAACAAGGAATAATTTTTTAAAGAATTTTTGTAAAAATTTTTGAAAATAATAAGAAGGGATCACAAAATAAACTAAACAGAATTTATAGTTTCCACTCGTTAAGACAAAAAATAATCGACTGGTGGCTCGACTCTAAAAAAAGTAGTCCCCAGCGGAGTCGCCACCAATCTTTTGATTTAGGTGAGATTGGATCACCTGAAAACCCGGTTATTTTAATAAAACCTGCTTTTGTGTCATTTTATTAAAACAACGAATAGGATCGGGAGTCAGTTACGTGTGGGGAAGGATGAGCACCCCCCACAACGCCCAAAATTGGTACCTGGCCGATTATTTATTGTCTAAGCGAGGGAAATTAAGAATTCGAATTTAATTTAACATTTGTGATCCCATTAAAATATTTTAAAACTGTATTTTTGTATGAAAGAAATTTACACCCCTACACCCGGGGCATAATTTCCATTTGGTTCCCGAATGACAGGAATCTATTTCAAAAATTATAGTTTAGAATATTTAAAAATGGTATTTTGTAGTAGAGATTAATGGAAAATGGCACCTCTTACGTTCGAGATACGTTTTTCACGATAATCCCTAAAAATTATTTTTTATGAAATTCAATTAAAGTACATACAAGGTGTATAAAAATATATATTAGATCATAAATATTACATAAATAATATTAATAATAATATACATATTTTTCACAATATGCTAAAGTATATTGAAAAGTAATATATTAATATAATCTACATTAATTAAAAAATAAGATAATAATAAATGTGGAATAGTAGATACGAAAATAATAATAATTATGATATATGGAATAATAATATAATGCAAGTAATAATATTAATAATAATATAAATATAATAATATGTAATAATAATTATTATAACAATTATAATAAACATATAATATATATAAGATAATAATATATACATACATATAAATATAAAATACAGTATATATACTTAAGAAAATAAAATATATCTAATAATATGTAAATATACTACTATTAAAAATAAAAATAATAATAATATAAAAAAATAGTGGCAAAGATGCAAAGAAATACAAAATAAAGGGCAATATTATAAAGGATACGAAGCGGATGGACCACGGGCGTCATTTCCCCTTTGGAATCTAATAGAAATCAAAATCTGGTGACCAAATGGAAACCCAATTGAAACTTGCAAGGGTTGAATGAGTAATTATACCATGCGGAAGGACCACATGCATAATTTCCCTTTTTTCAGAAATACGCGGATCATATGACCGGGTCGGGTCGGTGCTCGGGTCGGATAGCCAAAACGACGTCGTTTTAGGCCTTAAAGGCCGACACCAAAACAACGCCATTTTGGAAACCCCTTAAGTAACCAAATTTAATCAAACATTTTCATTTGGGGATGATAATTAAAAAAATTGATATTTCTCTCAAAAATCTCTTTGCCTCACTTGGTCGGGTCCTCCCAGCGTCGCTTGGTCGCCGCTCGCCGGCGACGGAGGACTGCCGCGAACGGCGGTCGAAGTTCATGCAAAAAAAGGGTTTCGACGCAGTTTCTTGTCCTAAAGCCAGATTCAAGGTTAGTCTTTCCTAAATCTCACTCAAATAGCGTAGATCCGAATGTTTTTACCTTTCGAATGTTCTCTTTTTTTATTTTCGAAAACCTCTGTTTTTTATTGTTTTTTTGTTCGAACCTGGATAGGAAAGAAAAAGTATTTTTATTACGAATCCCCTCTCAAAAAACCCCCTTTTTACATTGAATTTCCGGGATTTAAATAACCCAAAATTTACATTAAAAAAAACTAATGTGTATCTCATATTTTTCCTTTTTTCAGGTCAGTGGGGGATGCGTGGCGTCGTGATAAAGCGGTGGTCGGTCGGTGGAGTGACGCGTGGCGGCCACGGGGCAAGGGAAGAGTCGCGCGTGGCGGCCACGTGCGAGAAGCTAATTGGTCGAATGGGCGGCGGCGGCTGCAGCATTTTTAGGGTTCCTTTGTTAGGGTTAGGGTTAGGTTTAGTTTAGGGTTTGAGGGCAATTCTATAATTTGGGTAAAAAAGGTATATTTGTTTTGGGTTGTCGGGTTAACGTAAAATGGGTCTGGATTTTTAGTGGGTAATTAGGTTTGGGTATAATAATGGGAATGAGTTTGTATTTTAATTTTGGGTTTGGTGTAATGTGTATGGGCTTTAAGGCCCGGTTAAAAATGGGCTCCTATACTCCTCTGCTTATATTTATGACAATTAGATTCAAAGATTTCGAATCATAATATTTATATCTTATTTTACCCCATTGATGATAAAAACAGAAACTGTTCATCCCTTAACATGCACTTTGCAAGTTTGAAATACACTTCACCGACATTTGTTGCTACTCTTTTCAACACTATTCCTGCCTGGACTTTTATAATTGCCATCATACTCAGGTAGAGTGCAAGACTCTATATATGCACTTATATAATGAATGGCTAAAGAGATTTTCTTCATGCTCACGTCGTAGGATGGAGGTTGTCGTTGTAAAGAACCCTCGTGGGATAGCTAAAATACTTGGAACCTTAATATCCAGGTACTAAAATGTTACAGCACAAAATAACCAGGGTATTATATCTGAAAAATGTATTAGGCCATTACTTTGAAGATCTTTGGAATTTTGCTTTAAGGATCAAATTGAAAGAATGTGTAAATAACAAGGGCTAAATTTAGTGAATTTTTTCGAACTAGGACTAAATTGATTGAATGAGTAAATATGAAAGATTAAATATGCTATTATACAAACTATTATAACAGACCCGTTAACTATTTAACAGGGTTTAACATTCTAATTACCATTTTGTTACAAAACACAGTTTAATTGCTATTTTATAACATTTAAAAGTTTAGTTACCGTTTTGTTGTTTTAACAAAGTTCAGTGATCATTTGTGAATTTTACCCATTAAAATACCATGCATTTTGTGAAGAATATACTACCTAAGAATTTTGACAGTACGTTTTCTCAACTTTTCACTTCACAACATAAATACTCAAAGTAATATTATTTTATTTATTTAATATTAATATATTATTTTCAAATATTTATATTATTAAAAATCTTACAATATATTTATTAATAAATTTTAATAATATAATATTCTTATTTTAATATTATAGTTTACAATATTATAATAATACACTCAATTATATTATATTAAATATATAATAGTATACTTTTATTTTAGTAATATTTCATAAATTATTAATATTTTTTATTATTTTCTAAAAAATAATATTTTGTATTATGTTATTATTTAAAAATATTACTATTTAATAATAAACATAATTTGTAATATTTTAATTTGAGAAATTGTAAAAATAAATTTTGAAATAATACTTACTAATTATTTTATATCTTAAAATAATATTATTGAATAATTAATATTAATTTATGTATTTAATATTAATATTATATTATAGTATCATTTTTAAAATATTTAATTATCAAAATACTTTTATTTTAATAAGTGTCGACCATTAGAACAATCAAATAAATGAATTATGGATCTTAAATCCATGCTAATGTTGAAATCTTGCGGAGTATATTGAGATTTGAGGATTAATTGTAGTGAATTAAAGTATGAGGAAGCAAATTGTAAAGAGGAGATAGCTTGATGGGCCAAATTATAAAATTAAGTCATAAGTATCGACATCTTTGAGTAGGGTGTAATTTTGACCGTCAGGGTGAGCATAAACTAGATTTAGAAGGTCTGAGAAAAAGACGATTCCTTCCCCTATTCTTCTCAACTAACCAGGATGAAAAAGAAAAATAAACTTCCTTGCTTCTTTCTTTTTGTTTTGGATAAGCCAAATATAAAGTTTTCAACTTGAGAGGATTAGAAGACAAGTCAAGTTTGGTATAGATTCTAGAGGGATTTTGTATGCGGTCGTTAGAAGGGTGAGAATGCTAGCTTTTCCATCCCATTTAAACTTAGACTTTAGTATTTCTAGAATTCTATTTATATTTTTTTATCAATAATGTATGATTTGATTAAAGAAGAAATCTTACAAAATAATTTACTATATACTTCATTAAAATCTCTAAACTTAAAATAGAGAAAAAAATACACAGTAATTAAACAAGGAAAAACACCACAATTAAGGCCAAGACAACACATTATTATCACGGACGCGAGCTGGAGTCCGAGTCATATGCGCAACACGCTGCCCAAAAGATTCTAAGGAAGACTTTGGGCTTGAAAAGACCACTAGACTGGCTCGATTCGTGAGAAATTCTAGAAGACTTGTCCATCAACAACTATGCAAACACTACAATATGAATGTGAGCATAGGAGATACTTTCCTTGGATAGAGATTGAATTTAGGGAATATGTTGATTTTGTACTGATTGTGGTTGGTAGGTTTTGATCTAGGCCGTCGATGTAAATCAGTAGGAACCGTTGGATGTAAGAGAACTTAACTATAAATAGAGGCTCCCACCTCATTTTTAAACCATCCAATTCTCTGAGTAAAAAGACATTCATTATAATCCTCTATTGTGTTCTTCTTTATTCTCGAGAGTTTTTTCTTTTGTTCTTTGTTGCCAATCTTTTAGTTTGCTTCTGCTTAGAACGATTCTTCGTTCGAGTGCCTTGGAAGAGTTTGATCTTTGGAAGAGTGATTTTAGGCTGACTTAGTCGTTTCTCTCAAGAACATCGACTAAGGCCGTGCGGTTCGCTAAGTCAAAACTCTAACCCCGTGACACTATACTATCGACACAAATCCAATACAATGCCGACAGTCGCCTAACCCACAAACAAACCAGTGCCCCATGTCGCAAGCAGCAGCCCCCACTAGCGGTGCAGCTTGCTCAAAACAGTACTCTATTCAACCCATCACCTGAAACCAAGACACTCGGTCATCCCCGCCCTTTGCTAGTGCACCTGCTAGGCTATTCGCCTCGCAGAAGACGTGGTGAAAGTAAACAAAAGTCAACATTGTACAAGCAATATTAGTATAGTGAAACCAATGTAAAAATCTCAATGAACGCTTCTCTTTTTGTAAAATCCACATAATGGCAATATTTGAATCCGACTCAACAACACACGAATAAGTCTTGCACTATTTGAAATTCACTAGAATTGACAAGGAATAAGAAATAGCTCTCACTTCTGCTTCATTGAATCAATCACACCCAACGGTCTCAAGAACATAATTAGAATTCGACCATGATAATCAAGGAGAACCCTCTTACCCGGTTAGACTTGACTTTCCCTGTCGATATTGAATTTCAAAGTATCGACTAAGGGAGGACACCGAACATCACCCACCCGCTCAGTCTTAAGAACGATTCGAGGTACACATAAAAATGGCAATTCCATCATTGGACTTCCATAACAAAGTCAGCATATTGAGAAGTCTTCACCCAATACATCGATCGAAGCTTAATAAGAAAAAATAACTCATCAACTGACAAACTAGTCTATTAAAACATACGCTTATTACGAGATCACATAACCGCCGCACAACCCACAATCCCGCATGACACTTGGATTCTATATATATATTATAATAATTAGAATTATTTTTGTGTTCTATGTATCATGAGTGCTCAAAAAAGGGATTGAGAGATAATTCTACCATAAGATGATAAGAGAAGGTATCGAGTGATCTTGAGGAAGCTCAAATAGGTATTTTAGTTACTTAATCAAAGTGAGTACATTTATATTACGCTTATGCATGTTGATTTATATAAATGGAATCTTTGATATAAGCCACCAAAAGAATCATAGAGCTACTTTGAGGCAAGTTATGACAATATTATGTACCATGTAATAATGGTATTGAGTAAGACTTATACGAGCTTGAATAATGATGTTATGTTATTATTAATATGTGATTATTTGTAAAAAAATATGTACGTCGAGTGCATGAGTTGAATAAGAAAAAAAACTTGTGATAATATGTTTAGGAGGCTATGCATAAGGCTGTTATGACTATTGTATGCACCTATGATAATGCGATACTATTAACTGTTGAATAGGATGCATGAAAATACGATACATCATATAACACGATTGGACACAATATTAATGTAACGTCTCAAATATTCTTATGGCCAAGAACAAATATTGATCAACGAGTAATTATGTGCAGAAACAATGATACTAAACTATGCAACTTTTAATCTCGTGCAATATTAATATTGTGTAAGAAAAAACTAAGTGTGTTTCTCATCAAACTTAATTGTGTGGAAAGTACAATGAAGTTCATTAAATTCTACTAGAAAAAAATTTAAAAAGCTATTTATAATGACTACAGTTCTTGTAGATGAGAATTTTAGAGAAAAATAAAATCTCCAAGATACACTTAGTGTTGATAGAGGTGATAAAGGGGTCGTTCAATTCGGGTTAAGTTCGAATTATTTCGGTTCGAGTCATTTCGAGTCTGATTTGATTTTAGTTCAGGTCTATGATGATTTTGATTCGGGTATTATTGAACTTTTCCAAACAGAACGGTAAAGAGAAGATAGAGAATTTTCAATGTAGGCCAAAATCAATTAATTGAGGTCGTCCCCTTCTTTTGGGTTTTATATATGCCCATCTTAAGGTCAACAAACTAATACTTTTAGTTTAGTTTGTTTAACCAACTGGGCCCAATCTAACATATTTAGTTACAACAGTTTTTGGAATTTACAGCTGTAAAACAAACATGAATCATTAGCTCTCTTAATATTCACCCTGCTCTTTTGCTGTTCTTCTTTCTTTCTGACTGGAAAAGACACCAAATTGGTTCCTCAAATCTTGAAATCTTGCCACAGGCAGGGGCTTAGTTAAGATGTCAGCTGCTTGATATTGAGGTGGGACATAGTTGACTTCTAATTTCTGTTGAGACACTTTCTAACAAAATGCAAATCAAGGCCGATATGTTTGGTTTTAGCATGTAGTACGGGTTGGCAGCCATAGCAACTGCACTTGTATTATCACACCATAGCTTAGGAGCTTCACCAAAACTTATTCCTATATCAGTCAAGACAACTTGCACTCAAAGAACCTCTAAAGCATTATCAACCAGACATTTGTATTTTTCTTCGACTGTTGATCAAAAAACAAACCTTTGCTTTCTTGAACTCCAGGATAACAAATGTGAGCCCAAGTACACACAGTGTCCAGAAGTAGACCTTCTATCATCTAAGTCACTACCCTAGTCTGCATCTGAAAAAGCTTGCAAAAAAGCTGGGCAGGTTTGGGAGGGAAACCAAAGTCCATATGCATCAGCTAAGTATCTGAGAATTATTTTTACTGCAGCCCATGCACATTAATGGGTTGCTGCTTGAATTGTGCAACATTGTTGACAGCGTGTGCTATGTCTGGCCTTGTGTGACATATATACAATAAGGCTCCTACCACACTCCTATATAGTTGGGGAATCCACAGTAGTTTGTCCATCTAGTTTACTGAGTTTATAGGACACTGCCATAGGTGTGTCAATAGCTTTGGTAGTGCACATGTTGACTTTTGTTAACAACTCACAAATGTACTTGTGTTGAGTCAAGATCATGCCTTCTTCATTTCTGTATGTTTCAAGGCCAATGAAGTAATGAACTAATCCAAGATCCTTCAAGGAAAACCTATCATGTAGTTCATTCTTTACTCTTTGAATCAAAGCTTTAGATGAACTAGTCAGTAGAATATTATATATACAGACCACTACATACACAGTATCATTTGCAGTCTTCTTGATAAATAAAGAAATATCAGCAGAGGATGACCTGAATCTAATATCAAGCAAAAAATCCTTTTAAGTTTAGTGAACTAGTTTTTGGGGGCTTGTCTAAGCCCATATAAAGCTTTTTTCAATTTGCACACTAACAGAGATCCATCAAAAGCTCTTTGCTCAAAGCTATCCGGCTGCCCCATGTATACTTTTTCATGTAAGTCGCCTTTGAGAAAGGCATTATTCACATCCACTTGATGAACTACCCAATTGTTAGTGACATCCACATATAACAGAATGTTCACAGTAAAAAAATTAACTACTGGACTAAAGTTCTCTACAAAGTCAAAACTAGGTACTTGAGAGTACCCTTTTGCAACTAAAGGAGCCTTAAACCTGCTGACAGATCTATCAAAATTATAATTAATTCTAAATAACCATTTACGACTAATAGTTTTCCTGTTGAAGGGAAGAGATACCAACTCCCAGGTTTTATTGTCCATGAGAGCTTTGTACTCATTCAGAATAGTTTCTTTCTATAGTGGTTCTTGCAAATCTTCCTCGACACTTGAAGGTACAACAACAACCTCAGCTTGGGAAACCTTAGGCTTGAAGATAGCAGCCTAGCTTCTAGTCACATCCTATATGAATTGATGTCCCTACTAACACTTACACCACCAACATCTAAGTGCCGAGGCTCTTGAGCAAAAGGCACATGTTCAATAGGTAAGAGCAGATCATTAGGCAACTCAACCATTAGAACTGTCTCAACATTACCCGAGGCAGTAGGAGGATGCTCATATTGATGTTGAGTAGAAGGACTTGCTTGCATCACAAGAGGTGAAACAGAGTCAGCATGATCAGATGATGCAGCTGAAACATTTGTATCCTGAACAACATGTGTCTCATAAGAGGGTTGTGACACATGAGGGTCAGTTGTAGCTGAGCCAGAACCAGAGGATGTAGACACATATGGCGTCTGTGCAGTAGGTTGAGCATGTACCTCAGAAGTAGCCTGAGATGTCATCAAAGGTGGAGACAAAGAAGGATATGTGGCTATTGAAGAGGGTGTATTTTGTTGAGAAGCAAATAGAAAGCATGTTTCTACAAACTCCACATACCTGGAGATGTAGATTTGACCCATATCATCCATGCACCTGTACGCTTGGTACTGAGGTGAATAACCAAGGAATGTGTAAGCTTTGGATCAAAATTCAAATTTATGATTATTCTACTGCCTCAAGCATGGAAATCATTGGCATTGAAACACCTTGAAGAATTGATAATTGGGTTGCTTGCCATATAGCTTCTAAAGAGGAGAAACATCACCAAGCACCTCTGTGGGCAGTCTGTTGATGATGTAAACAATGGTGAGTACAACGTGTGACCAGTAATTAAGTGGCATGAAAGCCTGTGCTAACAAAGCCAAAGAAGTGTCCACTATATGTCTATTCTTCCTCTCAACAATATCATTCTGTTGAGAGGTTTTTGGACAGGTAATTCGATACTTTACTCCTAGTCTGGCAATTTCACTTTTAAGCACCTGGAACTCACCACCACAATCAGTTTGTAAAGTAATTAAACTAACTCCAAATTGATTTTTAACTATAGAATAAAATATGGTAAAAACATCAACAACTTCACCTTTATTTCTTAGCAGAAACAACCAACAATTATGAGAAAACATATCAATGAAAGACATATAATACTAGTAACCAGCAGACCTGACAGGGCCTGGACCCCATACATCAGCCTCAACTAATTCAAATAGCTTAGTATATATAGTAGTAGATGTAGGAAAGGGCAAACTGTGACTCTTGCCTAATTGATAGGCTGAACAAACAACTCTATGAAAATGCATAGGTTTATTTAAAGCTAAACTTAGTGTACTAGTGGACGTGTGGCCTAATATTTGATGCCATAGCTAGTAGTTGACATTTGAATCAGCAACAAGCGCATGCATATCTGAATTTAAAGACTGACAAGCTTTAACAGTAGAGGATGATGAATGTGGTAGATGGAAACTATATAAAACATTCTTATTCTTTTCTTGAAGAAGAACCTTACATGTACTTTCATCCTTCACCAGACATTTATCATAATGAAATTTAAAGTAAGTTGAATTATCAAGAGAAAACCGTGAGACTGAAATTAAACTTTTAGTTATCTGAGGAACAAGAAGCAAATTCCTAAGAATAACATTCTTAGATGCAGCAGAGGTAGTATTAGATCTAATATGAGAAATGTGAATTGCAGAGGCATCACCTAGTATAACCTGACCATTACCTGAGTAACCATGACTATTCTGAACATTTTGAGATTGACCTGTAACATGGTGAGTGGCACCAAAATCAGCATACCACTTCTTGTAAGAGAAGGTGCCATAAGTTGCAAGAGAGTTAACTTGAGCTGATCTAGAGGTTGCCAGATCTTCACATGATCCTGCATTAGACCTTACAAACGGATCATAACAATGGTCAGTGACTTTAGGAGAAAAGTGGCAAGCATTTACCTGTGTATCAGTGGAAAGAGATCGTTGTGAGCTACCTGGCTTGAAAGACTGATCGAATCGATGCCAACAACGCTCTACCAGATGACCTATATTTTTACACAATTGGCACTGAGGCCTTTTCTTTCCACGAGATCTACCACCAGAAAAATCACGAGATCTATCACAAGAGGAATCACGAGATCTGTATGACCTAGAAGAGCTTGAGCATGAATCATTCTCAAAAGCATAATGAGTAACATTTACTTCAACCGAAATCCTCATCGGATTAGAGAGCCTGCATTTAACATCCTTAAGAATAGAGATTGCAGCTTCAAAAGTAAAATGATCCTTGCTCGCTGTGATGACCACCACAAATGTATCGAATTTAGGCGACAAATCGTTAAGAATTATATCGATATGCTCAATTTCAAAGACCAGATTATCACACGAAGCCAAGATATCCCAGATCTCTTTAATCTGAATGGTGTATTCACTCATCGAGAGAGTGTCTTTCTTAATAGCTCGAAGACGATAATGGAGATGCATTACCTTAGTAGTGGAGAGCTTTGAGTAATGCTGACACACTGCCTTCCAAATTGCCCCCGTCGTTTCAGATCTAACGAGCTGCGAAAGCATACTAGGGCTAATCTTTGAGAAGAGCCACGACGCCAAGGAAATGTCCTACTTTTTTAAAAGATTTATATAGATGATTGAGTGTTGATTCCCCACCAGGATTGGAAAGCATTCGCGACGGCACTGGTGTCGATTCATCGAGAAAGTGCTCAAGATCAAGATCGCGAATCAAAAGGATCACCTGCTGCCTCCACAACAAGAAATTGGTGTCATCAAGCTTAACGCTAATTTGTTTATTAGCAAAAGCCAAAGCGGATTAATCCAAACTCAATGATTCCATCGAGAAAAAAAAAAAGAAACAGATGAGAAAATAGAGGAGAAATGAAAAACCATAAGAGATTAGGCCTAAGAATCTAATGGCAAATGATACCGTATTAAACTTTTCCAAACAGAACAGTAAAGAGAGGATAGAGATTTTTCAATGTAGGCCAAAATCAATTAATTGAGACCGTCCCCTTCTTTTGGGTTTTATATTTGCCCATCTTAAGGTCAACAAACTAATACTTTTAGTTTTGTTTGTTTAACCAACTGGGCCCAATCTAATATATTTATGTTACAACAATTTTTGGGATTTGCAACTGTATAACAAACTTGAATCATAAGCTCTCTTAATAGGTAGTGGGTCGGGTCGATTAATTTTATGTTCGATTGACTTTTAGTTCATTTAATATCGTGTAAGTTAATTTCGGGTTTGATCAATATCGGGTTAATAGGAGATCGATCGGTTTTAGCTGAGTTTTCAGACCGAGTTATGTTTTTACACCCTATATATGACTTTTATATAGCATGCATATTTGGCTTTTTGGTAAGTAGACTGATAGTTTACATCTCATCTTTCTTTATTTATTTTAATATCTTTTCTTTATTTTGGGTTGCTTTTAGGTTCAGGTGAAATCAGTTCGGGTCTGTTCGATTCAGGTTCATTCAGTTTGGTTGAAATTCGGGTTGGTTTATTTCAAATTTCAGATCAAATTTAGGTCATCATATTTGAGTCCATTTCGGGTCTCGGTTCAGATCTCGAGTCTCGAGTCAAGTTTATCAGGTCTAAGTGTAAAAGATTTTATCTTTGAAAAATAGCTAGTCAAAGACTCTTTGTCAAAAAGAAAACTCTGTAAAAATAAGGCTGATTTGTCAAACAAGTAATCTCCATAAATCAATTAACTGATCGAACAAATTGTCATGGAGAATGAGTTCGTCTATCATCAATATTTTTCTCAAAGACAAATCTCTATTAAAGTGTATCAAATCATTCCTCGTTTGTTGAATAACGAGTGTGCTCAAATAGTGAAAATGTGTGATATATCAATCCCAAATATGTTGAGTTGATAAGCTCGAATTCCTTCAACCGAATTACTTGTCAAGTAGTGGAGAAGTTGAATTTTGGGTGATAATAGTGGGAAGTAAAAGTTGGAAAATTTGCACAAGGATTTATAGTGGTTCAAGCTTCTAACAAGCTCTGCATCCACTACCTTAGCTCTCCACTAAGGATTTCAACCAATTTACTAAGAATTCTTCCTCTTTTCTAGGCTTAGGAGGCAACCCTTACAATCCTAGACTCACTCACCAAGTCTAGCATCCAAAGCTCACAAACCGAGTTTTGGGATCACTCTTAAACAAGAGAATTCTTAAGCAAACTGAAATCCCTCTTAAAGGTGTTTGTTTGCACTCTAAAGCTTACTCACCCAAACCTAAACACTTGAGCAAATATAACAATTAAAGCTCACAAGTGTTGTCTATACAAAGAATGAGAATTAAAAGCCCTAAGACAATTTTGGCATCATAATGTTGTTGACAATTGTTTCATTAGTTGTTGCTTAAGCTTGAAGGGTCTTTTTATAGTCTCAATTGAGTTCCTAACCGTTGAAGACCGTTGAGATTGAATTGGAGCCGTTGGAGGCTTTATTTCCCGCAATAAATGTAGTTTTGCAGCATTCTGTATCGGTACAGGTACTAGTCGTTATGCACAATCTGGCTGCCTGTATTGGGCTGTATCAGTACGCCGTATCTGTACGCCTTGGCCCGTTTTGATACGCCCTGCAATTCAAATAGTCGTTGGGGGCAGTTGAAATCTGGATCGGTACGCGTGCAAGCATATCGGTACAATCCAACTTGTATCGATACGCGTATGGGCGTATCGGTACGGATTTTCGGTTCTGAAAAATTACTGTAGTTAAAACCGATGGACTGTATCGATACGGGGTATACCGTATCGGTACGCCTGTGTTGAAAACAATATTTTGGCTACTTTAAAAAATGTTAAAACATTTCCAAAACCTCTCAAAAACTTCTCAAACTTATTTTCAAGTTGTTTCGACTTAAAACCATTTTTGAAACCTTTTCAAATTAGTCCAAAACTATTTTTCAATTTTTATATCAAAACATAAATCCTAACAATGTCCCTATTTTTTTATATAATAAAACCAACTTGAAAAATTATTTTTGAGATTCTCCCCTTAGTAAAAATAAAATTTGAATAAGAGATTAATTGTTGAAAATCTTATAAGCTCCCCCTTATTCATTTGAAAAATTAATTTTTCAAAACATTCTCCCCTTTTTGTTATATCAAAAATGGTTCAAACTTTAAAGACCAACAATAATGGAAAGTTAAAAAAAATACAAAAATGAATTTTGTTTTAAAATTGGCTCCCCCTTACTCAAGCATCATTCAAATGTTAGTCTAACAATTATGATAAACTAGTTGAATTAAAAAAATAGATCAAATAAAAATAACTAAATTCAACTAATTTTTACCACACTTGAACTAAAGGTAGGATGTGAAGCCTTCCTTCTTCAAGTGTTCTTCCTTTGTGTGTATAGAGCTCCCCCTCAATTTCATCACTTGTTGATCAAAGCTCCATCACACCTACAAAAGACAATCATTTGATTTTTGGTATCCAAATTGCTTTGGATCCATAGACATTAGTAGCACATAGTTTAGTCCCCTTAGGAATCCATTTTTCAATTTCATCCTTTTTATGTGAAGTACTTAGTCCTTTTGGGACCCAAATACTTCTAAAAACTTTTGCATTCAAAAATCTAGGGGCACTATATTGTCTTTGATAAAAATTTGATTTTCTAAAATTATTTTTCTTTTCAAGCTCTTTGGAAATCAAATTATTTTCTTTCTTAAGATGATCTACTTCCTTTTGATGATCGTTTTCTAAACTTTGAAGCAAATTTTGTAAATTTAAAACTTTAAGTTCAAAATCTTTGATTTTTGCTTCAAATTCCAAATTGGTTTTAAAAGCAAATCATTTTCGATTTTCAATTTTGAAATCATCTTTTTATTTTTTGAAAATGAAGCCTTGAACTCAAAAACCAATTGGACATAGGCTTCTTGTAACTCATCAAATGTATATGAATTTGAACAAGATGAGTTAGAAGTTACCTCCCCTCATTGAGGGTCATTAAGCATAGGTTGGCTTCTTCATCACTCCATGTAGCCACATATGCTTTCTTTGATGATGATCCCTTTTTGTTGAAGCGAGGGCAATCGTATTTGGTGTGCCTCGTATTTTTGCATTTTGAGCATTTGGAGGAATCCACCATCTTCTTCTTCGATTCATGCTTGGATTCTTCCATGTTACTCTTCATGAATCGAGAAAATTCCTTGAAGAGATAGGTCATCTCTTCGTCTTCACTTTTTTCCTCACTTAATTCTTCTTGGTGGCTTGTGGAGGATTGAAGAGCAACGATGTTGACATCAACTCCTTGCTCTTTGATTTTCTTCTCATTCTTCCTTCTCAAGGGTAGAGACATCATCTCATGGGTGATAATAGATCCTACGAGCTCTACAAGCTTGAGCTTCTTAAAGTTTTTGACTTTAATGATAATCATCTTCTTGCTCTCACATGATTCGGGAAGTGAATAAATCAAATTCCGAACGAGTTTATATTATGGAATCTACTCTCCAAGTCTTTTTAGCTTGTTGACGATCTTGGAGAACTGGTCGAACATACTCTTGATGTCTTTATATGGGTCCATCTTAAAGTTTTCATATTCGAGGTTGAGTAGACCAAGCTTTGTCTCTTTCACCTCATGTGTACCTTCATAGATTGTTTCAAGCTTGTCCAAGATACTTTGGCATACTCATCCGGGCTCAATGCACAAAATATAATGTGAAAAGTGGAGAGTTTGGATTGAGCTCGAATTCTTTCAACCGAATTGCTTGCCAAGTGGTGGAGAAGTCGATTTTTGGGTGTTGGTGGTGGAAGCAAAAATATAGACAATGAACACAAGGATTTATAGTGGTTCGACTTTTTAACCAAAGCCTACATCCACTACTTTAGCTTCCCACTAAGGATTTCCCAAATCCACTAAGATTTCTTCCCCTTTTAACAAGCTTAGGAGATAACCTTTACAACCTAGACTCAATTACCAAGTCTAGCATCCAAAGCTTACAACCCAAGCTTTGGGAATCATCTCAAACAAAAGAAATAAAGCAAACAAGAAATCCTCTCTACAAGGTAAATGTTTGCACTCTTTTAAGCACTCACCCAAACTTAAACACTTGAGCAAATATAATAATTAAGGCTCACAAGTGTTGTCGATACAAGGAATAGGAATTAAAAGCCCTACGACAATTTTGGCATCATAATGTTGTTGACAATGGAAGAATTAGTTGTTGTTGAAGCTTGAAGGTCCCTTTTATACTCCCAATTGAGTTCCTAGCCGTTTGAGACCACTGTGATTGAATTGGAGCCGTTATGGCTTATTTTTCCCGCAATAAATACAGTTTTGTAGCTTTTTGTATCGGTACGCGGGTAGGCATATCGGTATGGGAACTAGTCGTTATGCTCATCATGGCTATACGTATCGGTACGCCTTAGTCCGTTTCGATACGTCGTACCAAAATGCCAGGGTCCGTATCGGTACGACCTGTAATTCAAATAGCCGTTGGGAAATAGCCATTGGGGTGGTTGAAAACTGGATCGGTACTCTACGTGCGTATCGAAATGATCCACTACATATCGGTACGCCTAGGGGAGTATTGGTACAGTTTTTGGTTACTGAAAAAATATTGTAGCTGAAACCCTTGGACCGTATCGATACGGGGTATACCGTATTGGTACGCCTGTGTTGAAAACGTTAGTTTGGCTACTTTAAAACATTTACAAAACCTCTCAAAAACTTCTTAAACCTATTTTCAAGTTGTTTGGACTTAAAAACATTTTTGAAATCTTTTCAATTTAATCCAAAACTATTTTTCAATTATTATATCAAAACATAAATCCTAACATTCTCCCCATTTTTTATATAATAAAACCAACTTGAAAAATTATTTTTGAGATTCTCCCGCTTAGTAAAAATAAAATTTGAATAAGAGATTAAATGATGAAAATCTTATAAGCCCCCTTATTCATTTGAAAATTCAATTCTTCAAAACATTATCCCTCTTTTTGTTATATCAAAAATGATTCAAACTTTAAAGATCAATAACAATGGAGAGTTAAAAAAATTTGACAAAAAATAAGTTTTGTTTTGAAATTGGCCCTCTTACTCAAGCAGCATTCAAATGTTAGTCCAACATGTATGATTAACTAGTTGAATTAAAATAAATAAATCAAATTAAACAGAACAAAATTCAACTAATTTTACCACACTTGAAACAAAGGGAGGATGTGAAGCCTTCCTTCTTCAAGTGTTATTCCTTGTGTGTATAGAACTCCCCCTCAATCTTATCACTTGTTGATCAAAGCTCCATCACACCTACAAAAGGCAATCATTTGATTTTTGGTATCCAAATTGCTTTGGATCCATAGACATTAGTAGCACATAGTTTAGTCCCCTTAGGAATCCATTTTTCAATTCCATCCTTCTTATGTGAAGTATTTAGTTCTTTTGGAACCCAAATACTTCTAAAAACTTTTCCATTCAAAAATCTAGAGGCGCTAGATTGTCTTTGATAAAAAATTTAATTTCCCAAATTATTTTTCTTTTCAAGTTCTTTGGAAATCAAATTATTTTGTTTCTTAAGATCATCTACTTCAATTTGATAATCTTTTTCTTTCTTTTGAAGTAAATTTTGTAAATCCAAAATTTTAAGTTCAAAATCATTTAATTTTGCTTCAAATTCCAAATTGGTTTTTAAAAGCAAATTATTTTCGATTTTCAATTTTGAAATCATCTTTTTATTTTTCGAAAATGAAGCCTTGAACTCAAAAACCAAATGGTCATAGGCTTTTTGTAACTCATCAAATGTATGTGAATTTGAATTTGAACAAGATGAGTTAGAAGTTACCTCCCCTCATTGAGGGTCATTAAGCATAGGTGGGCTTCTTTATTTTCATCGGTAGAGTCTTCATCACTCCATGTTGCCACATATGCTTTCTTTGATGATGATCCCTTCATGTTGAGGCGAGGGCAATCGAATATGGTGTTCCTCGTCTTTATGCAATTTGAACACTTGGGGGTATCCACCATCTTCTTTTTCTTCTTCTTCTATTCATGCTTGGATTTTTCTATGTTGCTTTTCATGAATCAAGAAAATTCCTTGAAGAGATAAGCCATATCTTCATCTTCACTTTTCTCCTCACTTGATTCTTATTGTTGACTTGTGGAGGGTTGTAGAGCAATGACGTTGACATTGATTTCTTGCTCTTGGATTATCTTCTCCTTCTCCCTTCTCAAGGGTAGAGACATCATTTCATGGGTAAGAAGAGATCCTACGAACTCTTCAAGCTTGAGCTTCTTCAAGTCTTTGACTTTAATAATAGCCGTCTTCTTGCACTCCCATGATTCAGGAAATGAATAAATCAACTTCCGAACGAGCTTTTCTTTCGGAATCTTTTCTCCAAGACTTTTAAGTTGATTTACGATTGTGGAGAACCAGTCGAACATGCTCTTGATGTCATTATATGAGTCCATCTTGAAGTTTTCGTATTCGAGGTTGAGTAGACCAATCTTTGTCTCCTTCACCTCATTTGTCCCTTCATGGATTACTTCAAGTTTGTCTCATAACTCCTTGGCACTCTCACAAGAAGATACTTTCGCATACTCATCCAGGCCCAATGCACAAAATAAAATGTACAAAGCCTTACAATTTAACTCTATCTTATTGCGATCTTTCGCGTTCCACTCTGCCTTGCTCTGATTTAGTACGAACGATCTATCTTCAACTATGTCCTAAAGACGGTAGTCTTTGCTCTTCATAAAGAACATCATTCTATGCTTCCTACAAGCATAGTAATCACCGTTGAAGAATGACAGTTTGTCGATGGATAACGCCATGAAAGCCAGTTGACTTGTTTGTTGGTCGAGCTTGCCAAATCACCTCAATAGGATGTTAATCCCTCTCGATTGAGCCTCGCTCTGATACCAGTTGAAGAGTTTGGATTGAGCTCGAATTCTTTTAACCAAATTGCTTGACAAGTGGTGGAGAAGTTGATTTTTGGGTGTTGGTGGTGGAAGCAAAAATATAGACAATGAACACAAGGATTTATAGTGGTTCGACTTTCTAACCAAAGCCTACATCCACTACCTTAGCTTCTCACTAAGGATTTCTTAAATCCACTAAGATTTCTTCCCCTTTTAACAAGGCTTAGGAGGCAACCTTTACAACCTAGACTCAATTACCAAGTCTAGCATCCAAATCTTACAACCCAAGCTTTGGGAATCCTCTCAAGCAAAAGAAATAATGCAAACAAGAAATTCTCTCTATAGGGTAAATGTTTGCACTCTTTTAGGCACTCACCCAAACTTAAGCACTTGAGCAAATATAACAATTAAGGCCCACAAGTGTTGTCTATACAAGGAATAGGAATTAAAAGCCCCAAGACAATTTTGGCATCATAATGTTGTTGACAATGGAAGCATTAGTTGTTGCTGAAGCTTGAAGGTCCCTTTTATACTCCCAATTGAGTTCCTAGCCGTTTGAGACCATTGGGGGTTGAATTGGAGCCGTTAGGGATTATTTTTCTCGAAGTAAATATAGTTCTGCAACTTTCTGTATCGGTACGTGGGTAGGCGATCGGTACCGGAACTAACCGTTATGCTCATCCTAGCTATGAATATCGGTACGCCTTGGTCTATTTCGGTACGCTGCATCAAAATGCCAGGGTCCGTATCAGTACAACCTGCAATTCAAATAGCCGTTGGGGTGGTTGAAAACCGGATCGGTATGCCATGTGGCGTATCGAAACGATCCACTCCATATCGGTATGCCTAGGGTTGTATTAGTACAGTTTTTGGTTACTGGAAAAAATACTATAGCTGAAACCCTTGGACTGTTTCGATACGGGGTATACCGTATAGGTACGTGTGTGTTGAAAACATTAGTTTGGCTACTTTAAAACATTTAAAACATTTCCAAAACCTCTCAAAAACTTCTTAAACCTATTTTCAAGTTGTTTGGACTTAAAAACATTTTTGAAATCTTTTCAATTTAGTCCAAAACTATTTTGCAATTATTATATCAAAACATAAATCCTAATACAACGTCTTGCAATTGAGCTCCATCTTCTTGCGATCTTCCGCGCTTCATTCTGCCTTGCTTCGATTTGGCACGAACGATCCATCTTCAACTATGTCCCAAAGACGGTAATCTTTGCTTTTCATGAAGAACATAATTCTATGCTTCCAACAAGCATAGTGATCACCGTTGAATAAGGGTGGTTTGTAGATGGATAACGCCATGGAAATCTGTTGACTTGTTTGATGGTCGAGCTTGTCGAATCACCTCAATAGGATGTTAATCCTTCTCGGTTGAGCCTCGCTCTAATACCAATTGTTGAGTTGATAAGCTCGAATTCCTTCAACCGAATTGCTTGCCAAGTGGTGGAGAAGTTGAATTTTGGGTGATAATAGTGGGAAGTAAAAGTTGGAAAATTTGCACAAGGATTTATAGTGGTTCAAGCTTCTAACAAGCTATACATCCACTACCTTAGCTCCCCATTAAGGATTTCAACCAATTCACTAAGAATTCTTCCCCTTTTCTAGGCTTAGGAGGCAACCCTTACAATCCTAGACTCACTTACCAAGTCTAGCATCCAAAGCTCACAAACCGAGCTTTGGATCACTCTTAAATAAGGGAATTCTTAAGCAAACTGAAATCCCTCTTAATGGTGTTTGTTTGCACTCTAAAGCTCACTCACCCAAACCTAAACACTTGAGCAAATATAACAATTAAAGCTCACAAGTGTTGTCTATACAAAGAATGAGAATTAAAAGCCCTAAGACGATTTTGGCATCATATGTTGTTGAAATTTGTTTCATTAGTTGTTGCTAAAGCTTGAAGGGTCCTTTTATAGTCACAATTGAGTTCCTAGCCGTTGAAGACCGTTAGGATTAAATTGGAGCCTTTGGGGGCTTTATTTCCCACAATAAATACAGTTCCGCAGCATTTTGTATCGGTGCACGTGTACCCATATCGGTATAGGTACTAGCCGTCATGCACAATCTGGCTGCCCTTATCAAAACGCCTTGGGCCGTATCGGTACGCCTTGGTCCATTTCGGTACGCCTTGCAATTTAAATAGCCGTTGAGGGTAGTTGAAATCTGGATCGGTATACGTACAAGCGTATCGGTACGATACAACCTGTATCGATACGCGTAGGGGCGTATCGGTACGGATTTTTGGTTCTGGAAAATTACTATAGTTAAAACCCTTGGACTGTATCGATACGGGGTATACCGTATCGGTATGCCTGTGTTAAAAACAACATTTTGGCTACTTTAAAAAACGTTAAAAACATTTCCAAAACCTCTCAAAAACTTATCAAACTTATTTTTCAAGTTGCTTGGACTTAAAACCATTTTTGAAACTTTTTCAAATTAGTCCAAAACTATTTTCAATTATTATATCAAAACATAAATCCTAACAAAATCAATGTGGATTCTATGAAATAAAATTTATATTAATCTTTAAAACACGTTGTCCAATATAAAATAATCTGCTTAAAAATAGCATTCCAGTTTAAAAATGAAAATCAATATAATTGTCTAAAAAGTTAGGTTTAAGGGATAAAAAACTCTTAAACTTTTGAAAAAAATCAATTAAGTATCTAAACGGTTTTTTGCAACAAATTAAGCCCCTAAATCAAAAAACTTATCAATTAAGCCACTTGACCGATTTTGACGATTAATTTTAACAACTTTTTGGATCTGTGTCGTGTCACAATATTTCCGCTTAACATTTTCATTTTGCTATTTTATTTAAAAAAATCTTTAACAGATCTAAAGATTCTAAAAAACTTATAAAAGTATTTTTTTGAAAAAAAATCTGTAAATACATCATGATAGAATTATAGTGTATCATGTGGTAGTAATATCTAAAGAAAAATTGTGAAGATTTAATGATCAAAATTGGTCAAAAGACTTTATTGATTAAATTTCTTAATTCAAAAGCTTAATTAATTAAATTTTTTAATTCAAATACTTAATTACATAAAAATTCTTTTTTAAAAACTTAATTAATTTTTTTAAAGATTCAAAGACTTTTTATATTCTTAAGCCAAAAAGTTACGAGAGCAATGTCATGCTTGAATCCAGTGGATACGACCTCAAACACAAGTGAAGACAAATCTGCATACATAACTTTTGCACCAACAATCTCTCTCTTTGACATTTTTGTCAAAAACCAAATAAAAGCAATGAAGAGCAAATATTGAAACAAAAAACTTAGAAACATAACAACTAAAGATATATCATCAAATATCATAATAGTCATTCATAAAAATAGATCATATCAATTTAATTTTTTAATTTTTTTAATTTTAATTTTAATTTTCTAAAAATATATTTTATAAAAACAAACAATTCAAATTAAACTTTCAAAACACTCAAAAATTTTAAAAAATATATAAAAAAAAGTAAGTCGAGCTACTCCCTCCGTCCCAAAAATAATGTCCCTTGTTGATTTTTTACGTAGTTTTAGGAAGAAAAAATTTGTGTAAGAGATGTGTTGTAAAGTAATTAAAATGATAATTTTATCCTTAAAAAGTTAAAGTTTGCTTTATTGAAAAACTAGAAAAGCGGATAGAAAAGAAAATGTGTTTAGCAAATGTTGTTAAGTTTTTCAAGAGGACAATTTAAGTGGGACAATTTTAAAATACAAAAGAGACATTATTTTTGGGACAGAGGGGGTAATTTTTTCGGCCACGGCCAATAAACACCCGACCAACGAAAAGCCAACAACAGATTGAAGCCAATAAAAATCAAAGGGTAAATTTTTAATATATCTAATAACTTTTTAATGTTTACAATGCTTTTGAATTATATATAATTAAGATTTAATGTATGATTTAATCTCTAAACTACATATTTCCCACTTTAATCTTTTTACTTTTGATTGAAGGTGTCACATGACACGTTCTAATAGACACCACTTGTCCAACTTTTTAATGACATTGGTAATGATAAGAACAAATATGAGAAAAATAATAATGTTAAATTTGATTCTTGACAAAAAATGAAAGGACTGGAGTGAGACGAAGTGTATACTTTAAAAGATTAATTCATGCATTAAACTCTTAGAATAAAGTGATAACATTTATAGGGATAGACGATTACTTCAAGTTCTAAAGTTATTCCATATCTAAGGCGATGATCGAACCCTCAATTATATAAACATATTTCTTTTTTAATTATTACGGATCAAATTTAAGAAGACCGATTAGCCGGTAGAGTCGTAAACAAAAGTAAGAAGGCGAGGAGTTATAAGAACTTCAAGTGGAGTTGCTTTAGGACTCGTCAATCCTGTTGCTTCACGCATATCAACTGCTTCACCAGATGGGGTTTCAAACTCGAACCAATGCAATAGATTCGCCAGTGTAAGGTGCAAAACCTGAAGCGCAAACGGAACTCCAGGGCACATTCTTCGACCACTGCCAAACGGAATCAGTTCAAAGTTTTGTCCCCTTACATCAATGTCTTTATGGGTAGTCATAAATCTTTCAGGCCGAAATTCAAGAGGGTTTTTCCATATTTGAGGATCGCGTTGAATCTTTTGGAGGTTAAGAATAAGCCAAGTGCCGGCTGAAACATGGTATCCATTAACCGTGCAGTCCTCAATTGCTTCATGGATCGCAGAAAGTGGAACAGCAGGGTACAAACGTAGCGTTTCCTTAATAATGGATTGAAGGTAAACTAAGTTCTTAGTGTCTGATTCTGTCACTAACAACCTGTCCTTACCAACATGGATGTCTAGCTCTTCTTTGACCTTGTCCAATGCATCACGGTTATTGAGTAATAACGACAGAGTCCATGTCATTGTGATTGACGTGGTATCTTCCGCCGCTAAAATAAGAGCCTACTAGATCATGCACCATAAACAAATATTAATAGTTATGGCCAAATAATGAAAGTATCAATAATTTTGTGGAATATAAATCTTCTATCATTTTCGGTGCCGCTATTTATACCTTACACTAAAAAATTTAAGTTTAAGGTTAATGTTTAAGGTTAGGGTTTAAGATAGATTTTAAAAAATTTGGGGTACGGTATATTATTTAGAGTTTAAGGCTTAAAAAGTTTATGATTTAGAATTTGGGGTTAAGACTTAAAATTTAAATTTTTATTGTTGTAACATAGAGAGACATCGAAAAAAGCATTGAATTTTTGTCCAATTTTGTGTACCCTTGATTGCCATGGTAGCAATGAAAATAGGCAAAGCACCAACTTAAACCTCATTACCCCTGCACATCAGATCCCAAACCTAAAACATAGTATGAAGTGCCCAAACTTTTGTAAGAGACTAAACATGTGATCCCATGTTCACGGAACAAGCCAGGATCCGTAGGTGGAAGATAAAATATAAAGGCTTAAACCAAAAAATAGCTCTCAAACTATGTATTTTTTCTTCTTCTGTTTTTGGCCCTTAAACTATGATTTGGGCAAAATAGGTCCTTAAACTATTATTTTTTGGTAAAATAGGCCCTTAAACTATTATTTTTGGTCACTTTAAGTCCCTAAACTATTTTTTGGTCAAAATAAGTACCTAAACTACATATTTTTTCTTCTTTTAGTCCCCAAAACTAGGGGTGTTTAAATCCGGGTACCCGGGTATTCGGGTACCTAAAGTACCTAGTACCCAGATCTTCGGGTAGTAGAAAACCCGGGTATTCGGGTACCTGAAGTACCTGGTACCCAGATCTTTAGGTATTCGGGTATCTGAAGTACCCGGTTTTTGCGGGTACCCAAAAATTCAGGTATTTGGGTACCCGAATATAAAAATATATATATTTTAAATATAAAATATTTTATTAGTTTAATACAAAAATATGTATTTATTAAATATAAAAATATAAAAAATCTAAGATTTTTTATTAGTTTAATATAAAATATGTATATTGAATATAAAAAATATTAATTTTAAATATATTCGGGTACCCGATTAAATTCTTAATTTTGTGACCCAGACCCGACCCGAGAAGCGACGGGCAGGGTACCCGACCTGGGTAAAAAAAATCGGGTAAATACTCGGTTATTTATGTTCAGGTAATCGGGTCGGGTCGGGTCGGGTCGGGTATTTTTGAACACCCCTACCCAAAACTATTAATTGGTCAAAAAATCTTTGTGATGTGTCAACATCTTATTAGTCAAAATAATTTTCTTTTGACTTAAATAACTATCAGACTTAAAATGACCAGAAATGATAGTTTATGGGCTTATTTTGATATATGATATTTTAAAATTAAAAAAGATCATAAATATTTATATATGTTAGAAAAGCCTATAAAATGATATTTTTGTAACCATGGACTTAAAGTGACCAAAAATGATAGTTTAAAGGGCTTATTTTGCTTAAATCATAGTTTAGGAGCTTAAAGTGGTCAAAATGATAGTTTAAGAGCTTATTTTGCTCAAATTATAGTTTAAAGGCCAAAAGCAGAAAAAATGCATAGTTTGAGAGGTTTTTTTTGTTTAAGCCAAATATAAATTTTAGAAAGTAGAGTAAATTTATAATTAATTTGATTTTTTTTAAAAATATAAAAAAATCCCCCTGCCTTTGGGGCAAGAGCCCCTCTGACTACTCATTTAGCACAGTCCCTGCCCATGTTCATAGTACGCAAAGCGCTAAAGGAAGTAGCAAAAAATGTCACATTAAAGTCTCATGTGTAGGAGAGTAAATCAAGGAACCATCCTTCCAATAACACCTGATACAAAAAATCCTTCCAATGACAGAGTACGAGAAGCGCTTATCATCAAACATTATTTAGGTACGAACAGAAAACAATCGACTAGACAACAAGGATGAATCCATAAAGTTTGTGCCGAGGATTACTACGAGTAAAACTTGACTCGAGAAAGACTAATTTTTCGACTCGACTCAACTCTAAAAAATATCAAATAAAATATAAGTTATAAAATGAAATTTTAAATAATTGAATAATTCAAAAATTTTAGTATTTAGTAGATTAGTTTTGAAGTTCGAGTTGAGTTCCTCAACTTTACCTAATATATATAAATTGTATATGAAAAGATATATGTGTATTGCATATGATTATAGAAAATATTAAAATTATGAATATTTTTAAAAATAAAAAACGTATGATTTGGTTAAGAAATGAACGTACAAGACTAGTAGCTTTGTTGATCGTATCAGCATCGTGTGCCTCTGCATCACGGAGAATAGATAGCATCACTCCCATGAAATCTTCCTCGCTATTCGCCTTATTTTGAGCTCTCTTCTCCTTGTGCTCTTGTAGCCATCCCTCCACAACTTGATCTAGTTCTTTCGCTGTCTTCTTCATAAGCTTTTCTTCTCCACCTATGTCCAACCATCTCAGGTATGGTAGCGCATCTGATACCACCAACTTTCCAGTTAGTTCAAATAAGTCGTCCAACGACTTCTTCCATTTCTGGGTTTCAACTCCTTTAATATTTGATAGTCGCTTCCCTACGATGATCCTCAGGATCACGTTAAGAGTGACATCTTTGAACCATGTCTTCATCTCCACCAGTACTTGATTCGTGTTGGTATCTCTCTTTTTGTTCCACAACAGGTACAATTGTTGCATAGATGTGATAATCTCAGAATCCCGAACATGTTTAAGTAAGTTGAGTCTGTGATTTGAGAGGAGTTCAATTGTTGCGAACTTACGGACTTGACGACAATAAGGTCCATATGGTGCGAAAGCAATCATGGCGTCGTTGTAACCCAAAATTTGCATGTTTGTAAGCTTGGGACGACTGGCAAAAGCTCTATCATTAATGGTGAGGCATTCTCTAGCAATCTCCGAGCTGCTCACCACCAAAGCTCGACGCATAACCAACTTGATGGTGAAGATGCTTCCACTTTTGTCGGCCATGTTAGCCAAGCTTATATGAGGCGGTTGCGGCCCTCCTAAGAGACTTAGATGGCCAATAATAGGCCATGCTCCACCAGCTACCGGTGCCGTTTTCTTCTGGTTTGTGTTCCTTGAGACAGCTTTGGATATCCATAAAAAAGAGAAAAGAAAAAGAAGTGGAAAACCAATAATTGCAACAGTTGAAGGGAAATAATCCATCGTCGGATTGCTATTTAAATAATGCAAACTCTAAGATTTATACGCAATGGATGGAAGATGAGTAGCGGAGATGGGGGAGTTGGAATTTATAGGCCCAGGCTTCACGTGTCGTTTGTCACTTCGTCAGCCAGTTGCATCCAAAACCAAACCAGTGTTCGGGTTTAAAATTTTAAATAATACCCACCTCCCCCGGATTATTTTCTTTTTGTTAATCTAATTTATCTTTTTCATAAAACTAGGAAGTTAGATTATCATTAACAAAAATATAAACATATCTAACATAAAAATTAACGGATGTGAAGAGATAAAATAAAAAAACTTCTTTTGAATATAATATTTTTCTTTTGTAAAAAAAAATTCAACAATTATTAATAGTCTCTGTGATTTTATTCAAATTAGAGATTGTCAATTTTCATAATCAGATAAATCAGTCTCGAAAATTGCTATACAAACAATTTTGAATGCATCAATAAACTGTCCCCAAAGGGAATCTACCCATAAGAGACTGTCTATTTTCCCTGATAAGGGGGTGTCGTGATGAATGCAACACGAAAGTCAAATTATCATCACGATAAATAAAAATCGTGCCAAAATATATACGAAAGACGTGTCAAAAGACAAACAAAAAACATATCACAAAGGCAAGCGAAAACAAAATATTTCAATACATGCGAAAAGAAAGAAATCAAAATTGAGATTATATTTATTTAAGTTTAAATAAAAAAGAAAAAAGAGGTATGACAACAATGAGCTCGTATAAAACAACACTCTTAAAAAAAATTGAGAACTATTTTAAATAAAAAATTAATTTTATTATACTAACTAATTCTAATTTTATCATCTTTATTCATTTATTTTTATTAATATGATTTGTGCTTCAAAAGATATATTTGATATATTACACGTGTTTTTTACGCATTTGAACCCATAATTTATTGAAAGATACAGTAGAATGGATGCTAATTAGTGTAATTATGTTTAAAAATCCCAAACTATAATTTTTCCACTTACTAAAAACACTATTACGATATGATTGGGTGAAGCAACATAAAAAAAGAGGGACGACACAGTGTGTTATTCTGTTGGGATTTTGTGAAGATGCAAAATTATGTTTTATGTACATTGGGTCCACTGACGGAAAAATGAAGAGACTAGTGGGGATATGATCCCACTAAAATATTAAAAGTTTAAAAATCTATAATAAAATTATTATTTGATTTTAAAAGAAATATAATTTATTGTAAGTGCTTTAAAAATTAAATGGTTCCATCAATCCATTTGAGTTCAACCACTGATTTGTCTAATTATTAATCATATCTATTTACTATATAAAAATCGAGAAGTTACTTTTTGGAGTAAATTAAATATTATACATCTACTTTGTGTAATTATTTCATATGGTAATAGAATAATTTTTTTACAAGTGTCTTAATTTTAATGTTTATGGATTTAGTTTATTGGTTTATGATTATTTGTTTAGAATTTAGAGGTTGTGGTTAAAATTTAAAGCTTATAGGTTAAAAACTAAATCACTAACCTAAAACCTAAACCCTATTTTCTAACCACAAACCCTAAAGTAAAACTATAAACCCTAAAACAAGTACATTTGTGGAAACTTTTGTCTTCACCACTAGTGTATTGAATAGTAATCATTATACTCGGATTCAACTATCAAAAGTAAATTAAATAATAATTTTATTTATTAAGCTACATGTTTATAGACAATTTCATGGAGTAAATGTAGATCTATAACAATTTAGTCTATATACTATATTTAAAAGTTTATTTTAATACATCAACTATAGAAAAAGAACATTTTAGTTCCCGTGTCTTTGAAAAGTTCATTTTAGTCCAAAATGCTAAAGTAATTGTTAGTTGACTTAAATATTTTAGCTTAAACACCTTTTAGGTTTTTCTCAATTTTAAACTAGATCAAATTGATATCTCTTGAGAAAAGATGAGTAATTTATTCAATGTACATTTTGAAAGTGAGTAAATAAGATCGATATACGACGATGTTAACATTTTCTATCAATACATGACACGTGTCCAACTATGATTGGATAATACCTATTTTTTATTTTTTAAATTTTGATGAAGTTTTAAATATTTGGGTAAACTACACTAGTAGTCACCGAACTATAGTTTATTTCCTATTTTGGTCACCGAACTATTTTTTTGGCAAAAACATCATTAACGTTATGTTTCCTTACTATTTTGGTCACCGAACTATTTTTTATAGGCAAAAACATCACTAAACCCTAAGGTTAACTAGAAGACAAAATATAAGAAGTCCACTTTTGCTTTTGTTAGTCTGAAAAGTGTAGTGGATATGGAAAGGGCCGTTGGAAAACTGAATAATAGCATTGTGGATGGTTTGAGGATTAGTGTGTTGGTAGCCAAATACCCGAAACCTTTGTCTCAAGGTAATCATCACCAGGGTAGCGGTAAGCCTCTTCCTATTTCAGGAAGTTACAACGAAGGTGGCTGATAAGGTCTCCAATCTGTCGAAAATCAATAACCGTTCTTATAAGGAAGCATTGCTGGGTGCTCCTCCTCAGATTTTGCCCGATAAGACTAAGGAAGCTCAATGGTTGTTTAGAAGTTTAGTTGGGGTTGTCAATGAACTCTATAGTATTGAAATGGCACAAGCGGCGTTGAGAAGATTGTTCAATGGGAAAAAGAAGCGACGGTTATTACTTTCGATTCTAAAGATGATATGATTAAGGCATGATCATCTAAAAATGATATATTATACTTTTTGGTTTGACTGGTTATCCCCTTTGATCCAAAAAGATGGTAGGCCATATGTGATCTGATCAGTAGCTCTACACGGGATGCTTCTCTTTTGTTGGTACAATAAATTCTTTGAAGGCTTGGGAAATAGATGGGGTAAATTCTTTAGTTGATTTAGATGAAATGAAAAAGTTAAAGCTACTAGGGATATAATGTCCAAATGTAATCCAAAGTTTGGGTTTTTTCAAGAAACGAAACTTGAAGAGGTAAATCGGTGTTTCCCTAGACGATTGCGGGGTAATTTGAATGTTGGTTAAGCTTTTTCCTCGGGACAAGATCGGCTAGAGGCCTTATCAGTTTATGGGATCCCGACTTCTTCCAAGTAAAAGAGTAGGTAATTGCTAGGAGGTATATCGTCCTCATTGGAGAAATGAAGACTTCAAATGTCAAGGCTGGGTTCATCAATGTGTACGGACCTTTTATTGATGGTGAAAAGGTGGCTTTTTCTCGAATCTACTAGCTTTAATGGCGAACTTTGATATACCCTGGTGCATATGGGGCGACTTCAACGCTCATCTATATTCGGAGGAGAAAATAGGTTTCTCTGTCAATAATTATTCTATCGAATTGTTTAGGGAATTTGTTCATTCCATGAATGGAGTTGATTTTCCCCTGAATGAAGCTTCGTTTACTTGGTGCAATAACCGAGACCCTCCAACCTTTGTGAGGCTAGACAGGTTTATTGTTTCAGCAAACTTCATCTTGGTTTTTTCCGGATATTTCACAGGATCTTCATCCGAAATCTTTATCAAATCATTGTGCAATTTTGCTGCATTCTAGAAGATTAGATGGAGGCCCTAAGTTTTTCAAGTTCTTCAATCACTGGCTGAATATGGAAGGTTTTGATGATATGATATCAAATGTTCTTTCAAAGCTTATTTCTCGTGGGCATTGAAGAGGTATTGGGGGGGCTGTTAATTGATTCCAAAATTGCCATTAAATCATGGACGAAAGACAGGTGCAGGTTCTAAGCTTCTCATCCCTAATCCGGAAATTGAGATACATATCCTGGAATTGAAACTTCAGTCTGGTGGAGTTGCTTATTCGGATATGGTTGAGCTGAATTGGCTACGTGCAGAATTATGGAAAGCGTACAGAATGGAAGAACGAGAGTGGCTACAAAATTCAAGGTTGAGGTGGTTCTCGGAAGGCAACCGCAATACTAAGTTTTTCCATATTTCTGCAACGATTAGGCGGAAGAATGAGATTTTTAGGCTTCCCGTGGGTGATAGTTTTACTTCTGATCCTTTGGAAATTAAGGCATTGGTCAGGAACTATTTTTTCTGCTTACAACAATGTGAATGCTCTTGAAATTGACTCGATGAACTTGCCTTTCAAAAAATTGAGCTCCGACTAGGTGAAAGAACTGGAATCTATATTTTCTGAAGCTGATGTCTGGGAGGTTATTAGAGAAGCGGATGGCAACTGTGCCCCAGGTCCGGATGGTTTTAACATGAATTTCTTTAAACGCTACCAGAATCTATTGAAAGAGGACATAATGAAGTTCTTCTATGATTTCAATTTTCAGCGCAATTGGAGGATTATATAAATCATTCCTTTATCTCTCTGATTCCGAAAAATTGAATCTGTCCTCCTTAGATGAATACCGACCCATCAGTCTGGTGAATTGTGTATATAAAATTCTAGCAAAAGTTCTAGGTAACAGACTCATGAAATGCTTGGACAGCCTGATCAGTAATTCTAAGTTTGCCTTCATCCTGTGGCGTCAAATCTTAGACTGCTCTCTTATTGCCAATGAGGTGATTGACTCTGTAATTAAATCGGGATCGAAAGGGGTGGCCTTCAAAATTGATTTTAGAAAAGCCTATGACTCAGTTGAGTGGGGCTTCTTGATGAAAACTATGGAAGCTATGGGTTTTGGAAACCGCTGGTGCGAATGGCTTTTGTGTTGCGTCTCCACTGCTTCTATATCGGTTCTAGTTAATGGAGTGCCTACAGACCCATTTAGAATTTCTAAGGGTTTACAACAGGGGTGCCCCCTTTTTCCCCTACAGTTTAATCTTGTTGGAGAATCTCTGAATTTGATGTTTCATAAAGGCACTTCGTTCGGGTTATTCTCGGGTATTTGCGTAGGACATAATGTAAATACTTTAGAAATATTGCGTCTCCAATTCTCCGACGATCTCATGATCTTCTGTGAAGCAGATAAATATCAGGTAATGGCGGTAAGGAGAGTCCTCCGAGTATTTAAGTTGGCGTCGGGTCTGCAAATAAATATGGAGGATTCGACTATGGCTCTTTGGTCTACTCGTATTGGATGTTCGTTGGGAACTTTCCCTACTGAATATCTGGGGGCTCCCGTTTGAGGCTAAAAGGAATTCCGTGGCCCCTTGGGATCCGATTATTAAGAAAATATCAAAAAAACTTGCTAGCTGGAAATTGTGCTTATTGTCTTTTGGTGGAAGAATTACTCTAGTCAAGACTGTTTTTTCTTCCTTGCCTATTTACTTTATATCAACTTTCCAAATGTCGGTTGCAGTTTGTAAGCGCATCACAAGCTTGGTGTCTAATTTTCTTTGGGGGGTTCGCCAGACGAGGTGTATTCATTGGGTAAATTGGCCTTCGTTGTGTCGGTCCTTGAAAGAATGATGCTCAGGCTTATTGATTTCGATACTCAAAATAGATGTCTACTGGAAAGTGAATATGGAGATTCAGTCATGACGGGAATAGTTTATGGGAAAATGTTATTTCATGTAAGTACAATATTGAAGGGTCAATGCTAATCCCTCTCCCCTCATCCTAGACCTTCTTCCTAGATATAGAAAGGAATCATGAGTTCATTTTATGCGGAGGATAGGGTGGGTTCTACCTTCCGTAATAATCTCGTGCTCCATGTTGGTGATGGCAGATCTATACACTTCTGGTCTGACATGGATTTGCGACAGTCCTCTCTCTATCAAATTCCCTCATATTTACGCCTTACCAGTCAACAAATCAAGATCAATAGCTGAGATGGGGAACTTGTGGCGATAATGGATGGGCATGGAATGTGCAGCTAAGAAGGAGGTATTCGACTGGGACTTGGTTCAATGGAACTCACTCCATTCTTTACTGCTGAATTTCCATGCGTCAGGACTCGAAAAATATTGGGTGAAATGGACTGGGTCTAGTGATGGTATGTTCTGGGCAAAATCTATAAAATCTCTCATTATCCCTGAATCTTCCTCTAACTCTGATTGGAAGAAAATTGTGTGGATTGGTCTGGCTCCACCAAAGCCTTTGTCTGGTTGATTTTGAATGGTCGGGCTCCGTTTAAACGTGAATTGGTTAATAGGGGGATTCCACCACAAGAAGAATTGTTATGCCTGCTATGCAAGGTTAGCATTGAATCAATCGAGTATCTCTTTTTCACTTGTACGTTGCTTGGAGGCTGTGGAACATCTTTATTGATTGTTGGGGCATCTCGGCAATACTGCACCAAAGTCCTATGAATTTCTTCTTAGCGTGGCCACATCTATGCTCCATGCTGACTTTCGATCCGATGTGGTTATTATTGCCCTTTGGTCAATTTGGCTCTATAGAAATGAGGTAGTTTTTCAAGGCAAGAAGTTGGATTTTACACAGCTCCTTTTCATGTCAAAAACTCGAGCAGCTTGGTGGTACAATCCAATAATCCAGATACCTTTCTTTACTTGAACAATCTGCTGAGAGATCATTCTATTGCTTCGGTTTGTTCTTGCTCAATTGGTCCAATCAAAGCCTCGAGTTATTAGACCCCTCCTCTTTTAGGTTTTCTTAAATATAATGTAGATGGAGCATGTAATAGTGAAGGACCAATTATGAAGGGGTTACTCTACAGGATTTTGCTGATTTTGTTGGTTCTGGCTCCTGTGTTAGCGGAATTGCTAGCGATTAAATATGATTCTTCTTATTTCTTGAATTCAGTTTAGAGTAGCTCGAATAGGTTGATTGTGGAAAGTGATAGTAGGCTTGCGGTGGAATGTATTAAAAATCCTGTTGGTTCTGATACGATTTTTTCAGAACCTGATTCGCGAACTGCCTGCACTTTTCAGGCAGGGTCGATGGCCAATTCCCTAGGGTGCAGAATATAAGTGCATATGAGTTAGCAAAAGAGGGACTAGCTCGCAGTATGAGGGCTGATAATGCTGTACAAGTCTTTGATCCGGGTTAAACTATTGAGTCTAAGTCTAGCAGACTGTTTTGGTGTATTTTATTGTAATCTTGTGTTTTGAGAATGTCCTAAAACTGGATTGTAATTGGGACCTTGATTATATTTTTATTAATGAATATTGGGCACTCTTTACTCTTTATTAGATCTAAAAGAGTTTTTAATGAGGCCCCTTTACCTTTCAAAAAAAATAATGGGTTACACCATGACCGGAAGCCAACGACATAGTCCTGAACAAAACCCCCGCACCCTTTCGTGGTGAGGCCAACTCCAAATGGAAACCCTAAACAAGAGAAGGCTCCAATCTACCTTCAAAACAAAGATGGTGGCCAAGAAACGAGCCTCGTGCTCCGACGAACCCTACAAAAGTAAAGTTTCTCAGTTTCTTTCTTTTTTAATCTATTTCTCTCTCTCCCCCCCCCCCTCTCTCAAAGTGCTTTCTCGCCTCGTTCTGCCCTCTATTCACTTGTAAACCTAAAAAAATACCATGTCGTTTACTCTTCTGTTGATCTTTATAATGTGGTTGCATGCTCATGATTGGTTGTTGAAATCTCTCATGCATGTCCTTTTTTATTTTTATTATGTTACTTTGTTGTAATTTGGAGGATAAGGCACGGAGGAGACAGACAAAGACTTTTGACAGCAAAGGGAACCATCTGACGTGGTAGCCGCTTGGAACAGTTCTCATGACCAAAGCTGATGTGGTATTGCAACGAGAGGCAGTTTATACGTCAAAGTGGAAAAATTATTAAATAAATTCGGCTTATTATATTATATGTGGTCTCATCTAATAAGATCTACTTATTTTATTGAAGTGTAAAAAAGAGGTGAAGATTTACCTTAAAAAAATAATATGAAAAAATATTGTTAAATGAAATTATAAATAATATGATGAGCTAACAAATTTTCGTCAGACGTGACCAATAATTAAAGAGTCGTAGGAAGCTCTTAGAATGGCGTGGGCTTCACGCGGGATTTGAACCGTTTAGGCCGTAATACACACGCGCGAGAGGGAGTTGAGGGATCTCTTTCCTATACAATTAGATTTGATAATTGAGGAACACGAGACGTCAGCTTGAAGGAGTTAGGGTTTTTAGAGCAATACGAATAGGTTGCATTCATTAATCATATCCTTGTTTACATATATGTTCTTGGGTTGGGTCGAGTTGGACTCATACAAGGTGTTTGTATTCATATTTTGGGCTTAGGCTTGACTAAACTCAAAATATGGACTCATTATTTTGTCCAAATCCTGCCTAAATAAAATTAAGAGAATTCGGGTTCATCTCGTAGTTGATTTATTAAACAAATTTAATAAAATAATTTAAGTAAAAAATTAACATCGATGGTACTCTAAAGAGCACGTATTTTTCTCCTATTTATCAATTAATTTGTTCCCACATTGGTATCTCATGCATGCATTCTTGCATTTTCAACTCACAATTTGTATGTTTTTTTAACTCAATTTACTTTGCTCTAACTCTCCTTATTTCCGCCATGTTCTGTTATTTTATCACTATGCTACTAATGTCTCTGTAAAAGTATCTTATTATTGCAGCCATGACTGTACTGTATTGTGATGTCGTTGCATAAGCGTTGCTTAGATTGCGTCCAATCACTGTCGCCACATTGACAACTGTCAGGATAAGATCAAAGGACAATGAGCTGACAATTAGTTACAATTACTTTTTTCGAACCTGATGTGGGTGCAAAGAAACAATCATTATCGTCGTAATGACAGTTATTAAGATAAGATCAAATGGACAATGAGCTGGCAGTTAGTTACGACAGCTATTGTACAGACTAGATGTCGCCATATTGAAATAAGAATATTACCGAATTGGCACATTGAAAGCTATCAAAAAATATAAGATAAAAGGACGATGAGTTGGCAATTTGGCCATTATTGCTAATTAAGGCATCATATTTAGCCATTATTGTAACCCCTTAAACCCGGCCGAAAAAATAGGCCAAATCTAAGAAGTCACATTAAAAAACTTTCCCCTCAAGTAACAAATTTTAGGTTTAAGTGGTTTTATAATTCAAGATAAATGATCAAATAAGTGAACTCAATAAATATTCTAGTTATTATAAATCTCAATATTTTAATCAATATTATGATAGTTGATAAAATATCCGAAAACAAATTCATAAATGCATGCATCTAATAAATACCAAATTAAATCAGTCCTAAATGTCCAAATTACATAATTGTCTCAAATATTATAAATAATCCGAAATAATTAAGAAGTTAATACTGATATATAATAGAAATGTCTGAAAAAGAGTAAGATCTTCCAAGTACCGAGTCGCCTAGAAAGTCTAGATATCTGAAAGAAGAACTATAGGGGTGTAAGCTAAAGAGCTTAGTGTGTCTCTAAAGTGAAAACAAATAAAAAAAATCGTATTTTACTTTTCTGATAATGTTTCTTAAAAACACATTAAATCTGATAAATCTGAATCATAATGATATGATGTCTGATGCATGATTCAATACCCAACTATCCGATATCATA